>DWME01009930.1:0-10572 GCA_018244795.1 Parelbella ahira ahira | reverse complement strand
CACAAGTTTTGTAAACAGGTGCGCTCCATGGATTTGAATCTAGAACCCCTGATGTGAGAGGCTTAATTATGAACACTGGAGTTTATTTATTTATGTTTGAAATTTATTATCAGCTTAAATATTTAGCTGATAGCTTTCAATAACGAACTATAGCAGAAATGCGTCCTTGATTCATTTGTTGCTTGCTAGTGGGAAACGAGTGAATCACAGTGTCATCAGTGTCGAATTCCAGCTATCGCAAAATTTTGCTTCTCTATAGAGATAATCTGTAGATTATGAGGCCCTCAAAACTTGTTTATAATCACGTCACTGATATTATAACTGTTCTAATCACCGCAATTGTTGTATAATCTTCGATGCAACAGAATCCTATTGGGCATTGGGTGTTGAGGTTAAATATATACCTACGTGATTATACTATAAGAAACGTTTTGTTATTGCTGCCGAAAACCAAAAATAAGTTGTATTCTTACTCGTTTAATGTTGTTTTTACTTGTTATATGATTTTTAGAAATACGTTTAATACAGCGGAGAAAGGATCAGTTTTTGTATATGTGAAATAATAAAAAATGTTTTTTTATATATTAGTAATTACCTACATCTAAATACATTAAGAGAAAAATGTGAGTATGCATCTAACGTTAAACAGACGAATAATACTAATGGATGTTTGGATCGGTAGACATACTGAAGACTCGGATGGTAATTAACCAGATAGTCTGATGACTGAAGATTATAGTTGGTAAACAGTCCAGGATCAGGCAATGGCGCTGATCAGGTGACCCCTATATCTAATAATAGACCTCTCAAAGGCAACGTGTCCAATCGAATAATAATTACTGGATATATCCGGAAAGGAAAATATGTCTACCAGAAAATAAGCCCTAAATGAGCAACATTTCACCCGTAATATGTCGTCTAATTGGTTATGACGATATAAATCTGTGACGGTATGTAATGTTGTTAATAATATACTTGGATTGTGTGTTCAAAAAGCTTGCAAAAATGTACCCAAAAATATACATATATAAGATCATAATAGATTTTTAGTAGCAATCATCTTGGCAGCATTTTGAAGTCCATAACAGGACAATTCATTGTATACAGGACCATTCATTGTATACCGACCCAAATGTAACCATGTCCCTTACATATTAATAGAATTAATTACAATTGTTAATAGAATATAACATCGAATCTTACCTTTAATGTAGAAGTACAAGAACATTTATTTAAATAAAATAATAATACGTAGTTTTGATTGGTATATACTTAACTGTTAAGGCGTACCTGTAGGGAAATCAAACAGTGATTGAAATATTGCACATTAAAAAATAACGCACTCTTAAATAATGTCAGTAAGAATAATATCATTAGTATTAAAATAAAAATGCGATAATCAAAAAGAGCCTGATGTGCTGATAAAATACGTCATTGCGGCGCTATGACGCAGAAAAATACAAATAATTACTTTCGATTCAGTTGATCAGTTTCTGTGTTGACATCTGCGCAATTCTTATTTAATTTTCACACTTATTACATTTCTATGAGTTTGAAATAACGTACAGAAACGACCAATGTAGAGTCGGTTACACTACAAGCACTTATATAACTTACTTATATAAAAGTCAAGAAATTCTTAATACATTTGTTTCGATTGCGGTATTTTAAAAATTTATTCGAATTCGGTCACTTAGTTTCATATTAACAATGGGTAAGTACTGTGTTCACCTCTTCTCATCTCGTCAACGTTGGTACAATTATTGTATTAAGAACTTCTGTGATACATATTATCGAAACTATAACACATATTATTCTAATTACGACTAACAATGTATTGGGAAAAGTATGATAGAAAAAAGTAGAGAAAATGAGAAAAATTTTGACTAGTAAGTAAAATCAACAACAAAACTTTAACGATAATAATAAATATAGAGCAGTAAAAAAAATTAAAAATAAACAGCATGCCGGTAAGAACAAATATCCAACAGTAAGAACAAATAACAGTAACAAAGTAAATATCCATCACCTAATTAAAACAGTTGTAACGATTTTAAATAAAATTCACATATATTTTAGTTTAAACAATTATTTTCTACAAACAGATCAGAACAGCTACAAACAGAAACAGACTAGTCAAGGCAAACTATTAATGATAAGATCATGTAGGGAGTCGAAGCTTGCGCCTACGCTAAAAGGGTATTTATATCTAATTGCTTATTGACGAAATTTAAATACTACACATTAAGACTATTTACTAAATACGATAGCCATAGAACTGATCTTTGGTATTTGGCCAGTCGACTGGCTGTCTGGTCATATTCGTAGTATAAGTTGCCTTTTAAAAATTTCCTACCAAATGCCTCCCAAGTTCGAAATCTGCGTACATTTTAGTTCATCTCATTGTTGCCATCACGACAACATGAAATAATGTATTCATTGATATTTAACATTTGGTACAAAAACATGTGGTCGTTCAATATCTCGGCGATCCTACGAAGCCTGTTGTGAAGTTCGCCGAATTCGAAGTCGAGGACTGTGTTGATCAAGACCAACTCGCGATCCAACATCTCTGGTAGTTCCTGTTAGGAAAAATTTTTCAAACATTACTTACTTGTACTCCAAGTATTCCAACTTACTTGTACCTATGCCAATATTGAAAGGCAATTGAACAGAAAATGAAGAGGAATTTTGATAAGAATAAATAATAATGGTGATTATAAAGTGTTGCAATTTTTGCAAACACGCGATAATGTTGCCGCTTATTTTAAATATATGTATATAAAAATCTAAATTTTTTTCGATCTCATTGAGAGGTTACGCATTAATCAATAAATCGGTAGGCAATTAAGTATAACCTGCATTTTATTCCTGTAACCAAAATATGTCACTCTTCACCGATATTCATTATGTTCGTAATATTCGCTTTTTCCTCGCATATTTAGCGCATGTGCATTTTCAAAGCCTAGATTACGTATAGCTTTCCCCAATAAGCCACTTTTAATAACTTTTTTGTAAAAGACCGCCCAATGTAGATTCTGTAGAATGCTTAACAAACCCTCGCCGGAAGTAGTTTCTGCTGTTTACGAATTACCGTTCGAGGAAAATTTTAAATAGAATAACTAATAAAACATGAAGTTAATATCTCGAACGCGTCATAGGCAACACTCCCTATAACTGCAGTCGTTATTAATTAATACAATAAAAGTGTTGCACACGGCGTGATGGTGGTTATATTTCAAATAGTGATAGTTCATGATAGTAAAAATATCCAGGGAATGACAGGAACTGAAATCGCAGTCCGGGTACACAGTGTAGTGCGGAAATCTGTTTACACATTCTGTTTAACGAGGCTCGGTTAAGATCCATAGCAGCGAGAGAGCTATTCGCCGAAGGGAATTCAGTTTTCGCTGACTAACTAAACTTGTAACTTACTAAGCTAATTAACCTTGTTCCATGCCATTGTTCTTGAGAGTAAACTGAAGTATTTCTATCATCTTCAGTGGGATTTCGAAATACAGATTGATTATCACTAAATTAATTTTTTAACAACACATTAGGTATTCATTTATCATTAGTGTGAAGTCAAACTTTTTTAATTATTTGCCAAAATGTTCCTATGTAAGTGACAATGTGGTCTTTTTGAGAATAATTTTCTATAACCTTTTTCAAGTTCTTGCAATTATTGACATGTGCCTTAATTTCAAATATGTAAATATGAGTATTATGCCAATATTATAAAGTACATTTAACATTAATACTGTGAATAATTAAGATATACACGTTCGTCGCGTCACTACAAAGTAATATTAAAATTGTTTTCCCTCAAGAACGAAGCTTCAGAAGTCGTACAACGAAATAATGAAATTGATAGCTACGCAGAGCTTGTCGCGTTGAATAGATTTCACGAGCCAGAAACTAAAATAATGAGTGAACTAATATTACCGACTTATATGAAATATATTGACAAGGCGTCTTTCCCGCAAAAATACTGTTATAAATTTGTAAAAGATAATTTTCTAAACTAATTCTGTAATTACACATTTTTGTATGACTCACGTACGTATCATTACTATCGATGTAACATCATGTCATGACCTTTGCGGGCCCGTGACCAGACTTCATAGTTATGTTGTGTAATGTATTTCTATTTCTTATATTCATAACTCAAATTTAAAAAAAGATTATTCAGAGTAACATTATTGTTGTTAACTTAATTTATTTCTATAACGTTTCATTCCATTATTAAGTAATTACGTAATTTCTTTATGAAAACCCCGTGGGCTAGATTCTCTTTAATTATTTATCTGTAATCGCCGGTATCGCTACACGATGTTTTCCATCTAAAATTCTATTTATTTTTGCCCCGTACGTTTTAATAATTCAATTTTAGTTGACTGCGCCATTTAGCGACTCGTTCTAAGTTAGTGTCTTTAAATAATTAATGACTGGAACATTTAAAGTTTCGATTAATCATAGGTTTTTACCTTGATATACGAACTTATCCAACTTAATCATTGATCATAGCAATTTACAAAGCCGGTGATAGAGCGTTATGTGTAAAGCGTTCAGTTTTCCTACTAAACGATTTATTTAAGCATCTGAATGTATTTGAAGCCAAAATTAATACTTATAAACTACAGGCCGCTTTTAAATTTTTATAATCATTTTTAATATACACATATACTCAGTAATTTATTATTTCTTATCTATCCAATAATTACCAAACGAGTGGCGGAGAACTGTAACGCACGCCACTGACCCTGGAAATAGACCACGACCATTCTGCCAAAAGTGTAACGCCAAAAAAGAAGATAAACCCAATAATTATTCACCGAAGACGCATTGTTAGAGTTTAATTACAATTCTATACCTACATATTTATACCACAACGACATACTGAATATGCAAAATACGCATATATGGACTACGCTATATTTAACATAGAAATAGATAGACAAATTAATATTAAAAGACAGAGGGTGAAACACTGTAGTGCTATGAGGGAAGGCGAATAATAAATGAAGATGCATGTGGCAGCATGAAACAAAGGAAAATGGATAAATATTAATTGGTACAGCAAACTGGGTCAATGAATCGATGTATTGTCAATATATTAGTCGCCTTGTAGTAGACCGTTCGGTGTGAAGAAAAATATTCTTTAATAACAAATGTAAAATCAAGAAACTTACGTGGTTAATATTTCCGACATTACTGCGTCATATTGGGTTTTTGTATAATGCAAAATAACAATTAACATTATTGAGTTTCAAATATGAATGCCTTATCGTACATTGTGTAATAAAATCAATTAACTCACTTTAAATTAGAAACATGTAATGAACAATGAGGTTTCTCTATAACCCGGATCAGATTTGTGAATGCAAAAATAACTCTATATACGAACATTGACGGTTTTATCCGTTTTAATTTAATTATAATTTGCGTGCCAGATTCTAATTTCAGACTCGGGAATTTAAATATTTACATCAGAATTATTAGACTAATACGACTTAGTTACACTTATCCAAATTAAAGACAGCGCTTGTTTTATTAAAGACAGCGCTTGTCTCATTAAACATACCAAGTCAGTATACAGGTGACTGTAATCAAAAATTACCCGGGCTTTGCGAAGTTGACACGCGATGAGTTGTCGCTCAGTGTCAGGCGAGGAATTTTTAACATAATGTTAGAAAACGACTTCATAACAAACAACTTGATAATCAGCGACGTTAACGTTTGATATTTTCTGCCTCGTTCCTTTCAATGCCGAATTCTGTTTAATCTATCTTGAAATTCGTTTTTCTTTCCCAAATAGGAAAATATTTACTGATAAAAAAGGAAATGTTTATTCAATTAAAGTGGAAGACAAAAATCCCTCCGTTATCAAATATTCCCGTCTCGGAAATTTCGACTTATCTAACACTCGTTGTTACCCACGCCTGAAGACGGATGTACATTGGCCGGTTCGAAGGATGTCGTGCCGGCTGTCAAGTCATCAATAGTTATTTATGTGTGTCAGTTACTAACCGACGAACCAAAATTTTGATCGAGTACATGTATAAACAACACATAGATATTTCAAATACCTGATACGTAATAGGGTTGAGTTTAATATATAACAGGGTTGCGTTACACGGACTACTGACTTGTACCTTAATAGTTCAGCAGTTATGTGATGTTTTTTTGATATTTGAAGGTAACTTTCAAGTGCAATGTTTAGTAAAATGCCAATTATTTCACAATAACTCTATTACTGATTGCAATAACAGACATTATCGCTGATTTGACTTTTAGCTCTGATTGTTAATATTGAACATTCACATCGCGTCCGATACGATAATATCGGAACAAGCAAATCTTGAAACGGTAGCGGTAAGTACCGCTAATACTTTGATATTTTGTAAATACACAATTCCGTTGTACTTTTTATTGTGTTAATGTTAATGGAGAAAATGGAGTATTTTTTTGGTTTTTGCTCACGGGCTTATTGTATTTCAAGATAAATTGCGAATTGTGAAAACAAGAGCAGCAAAGTGGTTATAGAACATAATACAGGTATCTATATCAAATCGTAAACTTTTTACCCCTTTAAAATGTACATAGGTATGTCAATCCTTACAGACTATCAATATTTTTAATTCATCTCAACAAATGGTTTTTTTTGTTTCCCTTCTATAAACAAAATAACATTTTTGAACATCAAATAGCAAATTTAGTTTTCACATTTAGTTTAATATACAAAAAGCTCGTGTTTATACTAAATACTATTTATAAATACTCGTATGTAGGTTCTGTCTGTACATTTAATTTTGTTGTCATACTTGTCATAAATATTTGTTTTGTGTGTCCCTAACTCAAACATTACTATTTTTAAAAGTGTTGTCTGTCCGCCTGTCTGTACATCCATTCATAAAAAAACGGATTCACTGATCTTGTTGCTATCTGACTCTTAGTACAAAGAAAATATTTTTTGTCTAGTTATAAGTCTATAAGAGTTATGTTTAAATATACATTTAATAATGATTAACGTTATTAACTATTACAAAAAAAAATTTCTAAGCGAGAATGTTATGAAATTTGTAAATATGTTAGTGCATGAAACGATACTTACTTCGTCATCTTTGAAAACAGAGAATGTATACTTTGTCTTCTTTCTTCCAAAAGCGTTATTTATTATCAGAGTGAAGCACTTCTCCCCAGGGCGGATCCTAAAGTATACACCTGCCACCAGCTGGCCCCAGGTATTACGTGCCAGAATGCTCCTATAGAACAAGAGCGAATCAGAACTATGTACAAAAATTGTAGCAAAATATTTACTTACCAACAAAACGTTAGAATCATTGAGGAGAATTGAACAGGTACGAATATTTAAAAGGAAAATGATTAACACTAGAATTTTAGCAAAGTGTATTCTAAATATGGGTTAAAAAAGTATGAAAAACACAAATTTTTGATTCTCCATGACAACTAACATTTAAATTTATGTTTCTTCAATAGTAATTGACAATGTCCTAAACTACGTAATTATAAGGAAAGAATAACGCAATACTTGATAAGATCCAATTTTAGCAGAAATCACTGACAAACCACGATGCCATAAATCGACCAATAAAACATCCATTATTTTAAGGGGTAGTAGCTTAGTTATACCATTTTGCCACGTATGCTGCTCATAGGCGGTCAGGACATATCGTAATTATATATAGAAATTAATTTGAAGAGGTGCATGGAAGAATCCTAAAAAGTTTATTTTAATAAAATTGAATTTGGTACGTACTTTAAGTCATGCACCAGATTCCGGCGAATGGTAACGTCTGTGGCCTGTAGGAAAGGCCTTGCGATGTAGATAAGCGCAACGTTCATGTAAATAGCACCATTCAATGTCTTGTATTCATTCCATTCCACGTACTTATTGTTCACGCTGCTGAACGCGTAGAAATATATCTTCTTGCTTTGTGACGTGTTGAGTTCGATGAATCTGTCTGTTAAAACATATTATTCTCTAACTTAAACTGTTATAAGTAATTTGGTTCGTATAATAATATTAATGTTTTTAAAGTCTACATTTTTCACTGTATTATCACGCAAGGAGCATTCGTACATCGTCGGTTTCAGTGTAGATTCGTGAAGGTAAGAACTTGTAGCATATAAGTTTTTTTTTATATATCTAGCCTAGCAAATAGGCAAACGGGCCACCTGCTGCCTACAAGTCTTCAACTTAGGCTTCAACCTATTACGGAGCGTTAAAATGACAAAACTAAAAAGTAAATGATAAGTCAAATAATGTTATTTTTAAAACGGCTTGCAGGTATATAGAGGCGAGCTTTTCAGACCTCAGAAATATAATCATGTTTATGCCGTCTCTAAATATTAAGTATTATAGAGTTAGTAGGGCATAACATCGTTGTACCTGATCATGCTAGTTATACTGTTCAAAAAAAAATTCTGAATAATAAATATATATAGTTCATTATTATAAAAAAAGAAGATATTTTTTTATTTGATAACAGGCTAGCGATTGGCCGCGATTGCGATTGATAAAAACATAATACAAATTTAAATAAAAAAATATATATTTAAAACTCTATATATGGGTAAGAAAACCTTTTTTGAGGAGTCTCAGATTATATGTTTATAATGTGTTTTTAAAGAAAAGTGTTTTACTCACTGGAATGTGTGTGCGCTTCACCAAGCATGACAGTTATGATCTTAGCAATATGATATCCCGGATCAGCCAGCATCACTCCGAATGTGCCATTCATTTGGATGTGTAAGCACACCATTGCATGTTCCTTATCAACTCGTCGCTTGTGTTCAGCGCAATCAAACGCTAAATAGTCCTTCACATCTTCAATAGTCTGTTCGCACGACACCAACATGCACGAGCTCGCGAAATTCGGGAATTCGTCGTCCAATGCATGCCATCGTTTGATCAGTTCCAGAGCCAGTCCGACGCAAGTTAAATTGTTATTGTGTACCTGAGCCTTATACCGTTTGAAGAACTCGTATAAGCATCCGTCTTCCCTCTTATAAGCATCGTAGAAGCTTATGAAACTGTAAGCCGAATCGTAATTTTGTCTGTATAACATATTCTGTAGAATCTTCTCAGCTTTTCTAACGATTCTACAGTGCTCGACCGGTGTTAGGAGCAAAGGTCTATTAGGTTGACCCCAATTAGGTTGTGGCAAGGGGGGTCCTTTGAGACAATTTACGAGTCGTGTTGCGGGGAAGACGTATGGGTTCCTGAGTCAACAAGCCGTTTCTTCTATTCTATCTGCATCAGCTCGGGAGGTCATAGCCATGGCGCCAGCGCCTGCGTTGGAAGTAGAGGGTAAAGGCTCAGGCGCTGGTGCTGGTTGGCGTCCCCCTTGTGCAATTCCCTGCGGTTGCCCTTGTGCAGCGTGGCTTTCATCTTCCTTTTCTTGTAGGGAAAGAGTCTCCATATTCGGCCTGTAAAATAACTTTTATATTGCTACTTATGGTACACTAATGAACTAAAAGCAGAAAGACTAAATAAAATCTTGCACACAACCTGTTTCCCTTACACGTATCCAGTAATATTTATTATTCAATTACGGATAAGAGCAAACTAATTTTATTTCATTTCGAATTAATAATATCTGTTAATATCAATATTTAGATGTAATTCGTTAACTTAATGTATATTATACAGTTCTAGTGACAGTTAGAAAGTGCGTCATTATTATTGATGTAGAATTGATGGTACAATTTGACAACTCCAATAATTTATGTTTAGTTGTATACCGACGATAGCCAAGTATGATGGATGTGTGATTGTAAGCCAAATATGATTATACGACCTATATCTACCTACTAACTGATACCCACCTGCTTCGCTAGCCGTAAATAATGGAATTAGATTTGCGTTCACAACTTGATAGTCGAACTAAAGATTGATAGGCATAGTATAATAGTATTTTGTTGTTTAGATTTATATATATACGTATATACATACATCCATACATATGTACATACACACACCCACCCACACCCTCCCTCACACACGCACACACGCATGCGCGTGTCTATGTATGTATGTATGACTTTTCAATTTGAATTTGAATTTGTACGAATGTGTGTGTGTGTGTGTGTGTATATATATATATATATATATATATAATCATTACCAGCCTACTCCCGTCCACTTCTGGACATACGTCTCTCCAATAGCACGCCACTGAGCTCGATCTTCAGCTCGTCGCATCCAATTGCTGTCAGCCACTTTCTTTGGGTAGATTGTCTCTCCACCTAGCTGGAGGGCATCCTACTCTACGTTTGCCAAGACGCGGTCTCCACTCCAGAACACGTCTACTCCAACGGTTATCGGTTCTGCGACAGACACGACCAGCCCACTGGCACTTCAGCTTGGTAATCCTTCGGGCTATGTCGATAACTTTGGTTCTCTGTCGGATTGTCTCATTTCGGATTCAATCCTCCAGAGAAACACCGAGCATAGCCCTCTTCATAGCTCGTTGAACGACCTTAAATCGGTGGTCCAGTCGCACCGTCAGTGTCCGCGTCTCGGCTCCGTGCGTCATGACAGGTAGG
>DWME01009929.1:0-10573 GCA_018244795.1 Parelbella ahira ahira | reverse complement strand
TTAAATCAAAGGTAGCAATTATTTAACGATTAGTAGCAACTAGTAGCAACTAGGTAGCAACTGTTAGTAATTATTTCTATGTAAAATATGGGTAGTGACCGGCCATTCTGACGGTCACTGTAATTTCATATAAATGTTAATGTACTAATTAGATGAGCTGTCTAATCACCGGACGCGTTACCAACCTCCACATGGCCAGTTTTTGTCATTCAATCGTTAAATAATAAAAAAAAGTATGCAGCAAAAAAAGGTACTTTCTTTTTAGCCAGTTCGTTCAGAGCGAAATTATAAGTGGCAACACTTCCATTTTCACACCACACCGCACTTTAATTTCCCAAGTACCCACTCAAGTTTTCTCTAAAGTGTCCCAGACTTCCGTACTGGTAACTTTAAAATTATCTTCTTTAGCACTAAAACGCTAAAGTAGAAACTCTTACGAAAGCACCGTTGGACTGTGGAGTATTTTTCCACCTTATCCTTATAACAAACAGGATTTAAAATTAAATTATTATTATACCATCACGCCAGACCATTACCTCTATCCTTACAGATCTGACATGCTTCTTCTACTTACGTCATTCTCTTAAATGATATAAGCTCGTCTAATACACCGTTCTGTTGTTGGACACAGATCCCTTTTCGGACTTCAAACCGTTAGGCTATAGTCTGAATTTCACCCAAATGCGGTTTATCAAGATTCACATTCCTTAGAGACCATACCTAATAAAAAACACAGGCGTGTCGTTATGTTCTTCTTCGTAGTAACAAAGTGGTTCAGAATTAAATTTATGGGATTAATGAAAAACACTTGTGGTCCGGACGCAGTTGTAGATTGTGAACGATTTTTTAAGTTAGGTAACACTGAATGCGACTGGCACCTGTGTGGATGAACCCTGGTGACAAATTTTTTATTCTTATAAGGGTGTCCGTGCTTTTGAGAGCCTGTGTAGCTAGAGTTTTCTGAAGGTAATTATTTAAAGCATAAGAAATCCTCAAAGATTTTATAGATGGGTGTGGCGTTAATCCGTATATCAGCCAATCTGCACTTCAGCATCAGAATTACGTACGCTAGACTTCTCATAGTTTCAGATACTTATCTTATAGGAAGTAAAAAGAATTGAAGTGATAATTAACAACTTTCATAACTTTATCAGCTTATATTAAATTTAACACGATTGAGTGTCGGTGATGTTTGTTGACTTTCAAGAAACTCGGAAAACGCCTTTGTGTGATCTCAAATATGTTTATATAGAACGGCTAATAAGGAAAAAACTGTATTACGGATTCATCAAAAGATAATCTTAGATTGTTTGCGCTCTCAATTGGTATAGCAAACACTGAACTTACATTAAATTCGCCATTGTAAAACCTGATAATGCACAATAGCTGTTTGTTAATTTGTTTACATTGGCGTGACCATGAAATCGTAGTGATAACGTAGCATTCACGTTTCGGTGATCCGCACACGTTAATATAATAATTTAGGTATGTAGGTACATGACGCTTCCTTCGTAAATGAGACCGCACACAAAGGAGCCGAACAACTTAAATTCCAATTCATACGTAGTCACTATGAAGCATCCTTTGTAACATTTACCGCCAATTATTTACACTCCGAGAATTTACACCAGTCTATTAAAGATATGTAGAGACTGGCTATTAAAAAAAAACAGCTGCAGGTCCTAGTGACAGTTTTGGCGCGTAATGTCAAAAATGTTAGTAATACAAAATTACAAGTTGGTAAAACATTATTTATATGAAAAATGTGAGGCAACTTAAAGTGACAGATTCATAAAAAGACAGACACTCAAAGTGACAGAATCGTAAAGCGACAGATACCCAAAAGTTTTTTGAAGGTAAAGAACAATGAAAGTGTACGTTAGTACGTTTAATGTTCAATTTCTATAAAATTAATTTCATATGAATAATTATGGAGCTTGACAGGTCCAACGTAGGAACGAAACACTCATGGATACGTGTTTGAAATTGAATAGGAGCGCGACGGAATTTAAAACGAAACTGGTTTTGGCACGAATCGTAATAGATAACAAATCATCGTCATATTTTATTTTCTTCTTTTTTTTAATCGTCTATATTTCATAGTTGGACAAAGGCTGCCTTATGATTCAGCCAACTATCTCTATTCAACTCTAATGTTTCTGAATATCTATCATAGTCCCTTCCACTGCTTTTCTAGTGAGCTTCTGTTTTTTTCGAGTATAAAAAGAGATTCAAAGATAACCGAATGTATAGTGTGTCTAGGTCACTTTTTTCTGTGAATTTATACATCGCAAAGTGAAAGCTTAGACTAGACTGGCTAAAATTAGAACATTGGACAGTGCGTCTCATGTTCTAAAAATATTGACTTACGACAGATGCAAAAATTTATACTATAACTTTTTCTTATTAACTGGGATTCTAGCAACATTTTTTCTTTTTCCTTTGACCTTCTAGATTTTAGTATGCCTGTTTCAACAGAGCTATTCGTTGTATCCATGTAATCCAGATTTGAAGTAGATATTTTCTTTATTATCTATAATAAGCTCTATAGTCGCATATCTACTGAAATTCCTAAATTAATTATTTATTAAAATGATTTTACCAATTTTATAATTTAAAGAGACATCTGTGTTGTTTTGAAGTAGAATTATTTACGATTGTCATATATTCCAATCTGTCGAATCAGATATACGTTTGTGCATAAATATATGTAAACATACAAGGAGATTTGGCACGTTGTTTGGTCTTAAGCTCGCACACGTGATATACACCTACTACTATAGTGTTTTTTTTTCCTGACGGTGTTCCAACGCGCCACTACGCGGCGGAGCCACGGGAACGCTTGCGCACACTTCCGCGACTCTACCAGTGGTGTTCGTTCGCCGAACTCGCCTCCGGGGGTAATTCACCCCCAAAATTTCGACCATTATTGGAGTATTACCTAAATAAATTGCTTAATATTCCAGGGTTGATGTGTCTTAAGTAGAATTATTAAAAAAAATGTAGGATTTACTTTGAAATTTTTAGAAGTTATAGAGATTAAGTTATAATATGTAGGAAGACGTCAAATAAATAAAAGTACCAGTTGTCCAGAAAGTCGAAAAGTTTTTGCTGGCGAATAATGTTTTCAACATTGAACAGAAAAATACGAGGTATATCTGTGAACATTACGAACAGCGACTGGCAGTATCAAATACGCAAAAGAAAAAAGTAGGTACATGAAAATGGCGGGAGATTGGAGCGGCGAGCGCACATGCAGTAAGCCGTTACTTATAGCCTGAATATCGAACGTTATTTCCACAACGTTCACGTGAAAATAGCTACGTTTCCCGCTGAAAGAATTTTAATTTTCATTATTAAAGAGTCCGACCACGATCACGGCTGAAAATTGAATGATTACGTAACTGCCATTTTTAATCATCTTTTAAGTTGTACAGACACAGTAGACACGCGTGTTTTGTTATAATCAGATCGTAATTTAAAATTTTTATCAGGTGATATCCCTGCTAATCATTAGTCTCACCACAGATCTGTTTTAATCTACCGCTGGACGTACACCTCCCTCCCCTAATAAGCGTTATCGCACCCATAATAATGGAAACCGCTACATTAGTACAAATATTGATATTCTATATTTATATGGGCCCTACAATAGTGATTTTGTTTATATATAAATATATACAATTTATTGACACCGGAAACAATATGCCTTATGTTAGCTTTTAATATCCTGGATGAATACAGCAGTGATAGCCTAGTGGTTAAGAAATCAGCCTCTCACTCCGGGGGTGCTGGGTTCAAATCCATGGCGCGCGCACCTCTTTATAAAAGTGCGTTTTAAGTTTAAATATCACTTGCTAGCGGAAAACATCGTGAGGAAACCTGCACACCTTACAATTTATATATATATAAAAATAAAAAAAATTCTGAAGTGTGTGAAGGCTGCCTACCCGCACTTGGCCAGCGTGGCAGACTACGGGCCCTAACCCTCTCGATATGAGACCCATATTCCAACAGTGGAATGACAAAAGGGTCGATTATTACTATTATTATTATTATCCTGGATGAAACTCTGTAAATGCGTTAAAATATTCTACGGATTGTATCGTGTCGTGCATGTCGTTGCTTATAAAAGTAATCATTTCCGAGAACGTCGTAGAATTGAAGTTATCATAATATGATAACATGAATAATCTTCTAGACGGACCGTGCAAGCGTGAAAGAGATATGAACTTAGTTTTTTTATACTTATTTCGCAATATTACGCAATTATATTTCGCAAAATTGAATTGACCAGAATATTTTTGTTCAAGAAATTATGTGGCTCACAAGCTGATTTAGTTTTTGTTGCTTTTAATATTTCTTTTTCTAAATCGTTATTTAAGTCTTATTGCCGTTTCAGTTCTTTTCTTTTGTTTTTTTGGTTTCCTCCTTTCTTTAATTTCGATCGATTGTATGGAAATGTCTTAGCTTCGAATTTAGGGTCCTTTCCAGTCCCATGATAGGACGAAGAATTTAACGGGTGGATCGTGGGAGTGTATTTCATTCCTTTGTCTGCTCCTTTGTGCAATACAGGCGTGAACATAAAACTAGCATCACGATTAGTCCCAATGGCGACAATAACAAACTAACCGTATACCTACGCATATAACCTTTGGCTTTCAATAAAATTAACATGTCTGAATGACAACACTACTAACTGTTTTCTAATGATAAAAAATATGTTGATACTTTTATGTAAAAAATCAATTATAATATGTGATAAAATTCAACTTTAGTCTCTGATAAAAATCGCGTCCCATACGCTAATATTTTTTGTATGCCAACGATGTTAAATATGGATTAATTATGTCTCGAAAATTGCGTTAAGTTGTGTACGAAATCTGAAATAAGCATTCGAATACCGTTCTAATGTTAGCTTCATATTTATTCAAGGTCAGACTCGAACAAGCTACCCGTCCTATCTCCATCCTTGATCTAGTTTATTTCCGGTGGACGAAATTCTATTGTACGCTGACGTTTTCAGAGACTTAATGTAAAATATTAAGAATTAATATAATAATTGCAGAGATATGAGTATTAATTATACAGAAATATAGAGATAAGTCGAATGAATTGAGTAACAAAAATTATATTTCGTTAATACGCAACAAAAATAGAACGTGAAAAAAGTGGTATTTAAAAAAATGCTTTATCTGTGCTTTTAGCGCGAAATGACGTCACGTGTGGCATGTCACACTTACCTTGAACACCTGCCGACACAGGAAATTCTCCTTGACTGGCAGCAGTCTGGAACATCGTAAATTAAACATATCTGTGAATTTTACTCGGCTCTCACCTCAAATAATTTTATGAATTCGGTTATTACCTGCTATCTTCACATATAATGATAGATAAATTTGCGTTATATCAGTACTTGTTTCAATTATAGAATATTACTAAGATTAAAATTCATTTTAGTATCTTAGATAATAAGCGGCAGAATGGAAATCCTCCTCACTTACTATATACCAAAGATTCAAATCAAGTAGTAGTAGGTATATTAAAATTTTGAACGTCCGTTTATATGAATCGGGTCGAGAAAAATATATTCAAAAAATTTTCAAATCGTAAGATAGAAAAAAATGTGGTTTAAATCATACAGTTTGGAAACGAGTTTGGTTATCGCAAAGTAACTCTATATGTATAGAGTCGGTATATATACCGATACTCTAATATTATAACAAAAAGTTTTATCAAAAATATGCTTTTCGAATCTCACAATGTTTGATCGATCTGATACTAAAAATATTTAAAAGTACTATTTCTAAGCTCCATAACTAATATCAAGGGAGACGGTAAGAGCAATGGCGCCTAAAAGCTTTCAACTTCACGTGAGGTGAATTATTGGTTTATAGTCAATTTACTTACTTACCTAGTAACAGCAATCTTGTCTATTGGTAGGTTCTCAAACTTTCTATGTCAATATAATGTAAGTTTTAGGTGCTTCCCTTTAGGAAGAATATTCTCTATGGCATTGTATAATATTAATTGTCTATGATGTAGTATTGACATAAAATAATAATTAAACGGATACAATTAGTATTATTATTCTTAAGATTATTTTATTGAATACCTAAATCTAAGTGTGCTAAGTTGTATAAAATTTTTATTATACTTTTTAGGTTTCCCCAAAATCTTACTTACTTCGCCATTTCGGAAAGTTGTAACCTGCCATCCTTATTGGAGTCGAAAACTTGAAGCTGTCAACAGAAAATAGGCAAATCACATACGTTTATTAAAAAAAAAATATTTTTAGCTAAGTAAAATATATAATACAGTATTTAGTGTATAAGTTGATTCATGAATATTGCTGAGGCACCTTACGTCTGTAAAAATAGATAGTTGACGCCCGTGCTCCCTACACCATAAGGAGCTTAGCCGTTAGCGTGGTGATATAATGGTATCTAATAATAACAATTTGTCTATTTTTAGTTATATGGTTCAACAATGAATATTGTTAAGAAAAGGAACAATGGTAGTGACTATATATCTGGTTACGAGCACAGATCACAAATGAAAATATTATATTAATTTGTGAAAATAATATTTTCATTAACAAGATTAATGTGGGAAGTAAAATGTCGCGGCATTTATTGTTATTTAAACATTTTAAATTTTTTATATGCTTATAATGAGTTTTCCGATTCAACATGTTTATGCATGATAACAATTTCGAAATTATGGCAATTTGAACTACTCATAAGTCTCATAACCGCAGCCGTGCTTACTTTTGTTATCAGAAAAGTTGAAAAAAATAACGTTAACTATTGCGTTAGTTAATAGTATAAAAGAGATTAAATAAAAAAATTGCTAAAATGTTATTTGAGATGTACTATAAACATTTTTAAGTTCAAATAAAATTCAGAATCAAAATTATTTTTCAACATTTAAAATGACTACCTAATTCTAATTAAATAAACAAAGTTAAAATACTGAGTCAGAATTAAATGTGGTCTTTTAAATTTATAATTACTTTTCAACATTCATTGGTATATTATCATTCTGTAAAAATAATAGTCGATGACCTTGACATCACAAACTGGCCGTTGGTCCACCATCCATATTGTAGTTTTAAATCAAAATCAAAAACCGTTTTATCATGAACGAATCTTTATCTTCACTTGCTCAACACGCGCTATTATTACTTACCGTAGAATATTCCGAGTCACTACGTTATTCATACGCAAATTTGCTCTTGACTTCTCGTGACATCTATATTACAATTACATGTTTTCTACATTTCTACAAATGCACTTATAGCGTTCATTTTAAAATAATAAGAGGATCCACATTTATGTATTTACTGCGGTATTTCTTATGAAACTCTCAGTACACATTGTCGTACAGTTAGTTACAGTTCTCTGTAGTATATAATATCACAGCTTAGAATATTTACAAGTGGTACAAACACTTAAAACAAAATTGTTGCAACTATTTCCATTTTGAATACTGTGTGTAACATAGAAAGTACCCATCTTTTTAATTCACGTAGCGAAAATGCAGATGAGTGATCTGAAGGTAAGTCGCCTGAAGAAGATTTGCTAATGTGTTGCTGGCTCTAACGGATAGCAATTTTTGCAGCTTTCTTGGGTCTCATGTCATAGCGCTCTAGGAATACTTCGAATGTAAGATCATTATTTAAACAATTTTATTTTCGGAAAAAGTCGACTGACATAATATGTAGTATCTTTTTCATTCTGCGGATAGACTAATCATTGATGAGGTAATCATTGATTAGTTAATGTTGCTTGTACAGAGAAGCCACATAGAAGAATATGGTATGGTGTTTATTTTATTATAAGTATTAAATCATTACGCCAACTTTCTGAGGTAGTGATAGGCAGAAAGTATCGAGTTCCAAATGTCTCTGCCCTTGCAGACCTGCGGTGAAATAAATGAATAGCAAAAATGTCTTTACATTGACATTAATAGTTAGGAAAAAATTATGCACGCTTACCATTGTATCAGTGTATTCAATGAGTTTATCTTCGGAAACATCGTTAATTTTCTTCGCTTCCTTGAGAAGGTCGCGGAGAAAATTCTGGAAAAGTAATAACTAATAAGACGGGGTACCTACAACTTTGTAATCTCACGTTGGGGATGAAAGTACTATTTGACTACGTATATCGTATTAACCTATTTTTTTATAAGGGTATAAAATTACAACAAAATTTTGATACGAGATTTTCCAGTAGCCATTTTTAATATTTCTCGTCTTACCTTCAACTCGTCTGCCTCTATGTATCCGCTTCCGTCGGTGTCATATTCTCGCCAAATCTGAAAATTACACGAGAAATCGTGCCGTTGAGGACTGATATATTAAAATTATCATACTTTCATTTATTTCATATATATTAAGTTAGGGTTATGTAGTATTAGGTTTTTTACGATAAAACACGCATATTACTCTAGTATTTGTTTGCAGTCTATTTAATACAGCCTTGCATTTATTGTAGTAGTATATAACTATTATATGTACATCATACTGTGATTACTCTCCATTTTGTAAAAACATTGTCTAATGTGGTTAAAGAAAAAAAAAGTTCGATTATATTCATTTCTCTATCTCAATTGATATTAACACGAGAGTTGACATGTACCTCTGCTTCATCAACTGCTTAATACTGAATTACTTCGGTGAAATTGTGTCTTAACATATGGTGGCAGCTTTAATACAACCGGCAATGGAATAAAATATTAAACGTCTGGAGACACGCCTTATTTTCGTACTAACACACTTAATCGTGCCTGTCAAAGCTTAAAAGTACATGTGAATAGAAGTGGAAAAAGAAACATTTTTCTTGGTCCTAATAAGATAACAGTCATTCCCTCAGGTCACACGTTTCTCCAAGTATCATTAATTCTTTATGATTATTGGTTCAGAAATCTAAAAAATAATGCTCTAAGATGAACAAAAGTATGTTCATATATGTATTTGCCATTTAAAATAATTACCTTCATAAATTCCACACTTGATTCCAACGGATTATCGAATCTGAAGAGCAGAAGGAAATTTTCCTCCATCGGTAGCAGTTGCGCCAGCTAAAACACAGAAGATAAATGTATACTCTGTTTTTTGCGACGTTATTTAAATGAAACAGTTTATTATTTACTGCTTTTCGTCCAGTGTTACTTTCTCATTATTTCTGAATAGCGGATTCATCGTAACAGTAGCATAGTCATAGATCGAATGAAATAAAGCTGGACAAACCGTGTATACCAATTCAGTATCACCTAAGTAATATCAACATCTTAAGCCCTACGATTTGTCATTTCGAAAGCCCTTGACTTTGTAGTTAGAAAAAATTTTCTTCTCGAACAAATTTTAACATATTCAACTGATTTATTTCGGATCGGATCTATTCTCAAAAGTTTGATTTTGACCGTGACCGGAGTTCAAACTTAACCTTTCTTGATTCATTGAATATTCAGAAAGCAGATTTGGACGAAATAGGTATAACTTTCAACAAATTTGGGCGCAGCAATTTATTGCTCTACACATATTTGGAGTAATTTTCTGACCACATCTGACCACATCGCTGAATGTGTTCGGCAGAAAGACTACCGGACCAAATTTGGAGTTTGTGATCAAAATGAGCTATCATTTGGATATAATTCATCATCGTCATCATCTCGATCCGAAGACGTCCACAGTACATATGTAGATACATAAGCCTTGCCCAAACGTTGACAGATCGAATGACGGTCAAATACACAACGGTATGTATACAATCTTAGTTCAAATTGTTGCTAAAAATAAAATAACGACTCACCTCTCGAATGTCGATTTTGCCATCCTGATTGTCGTCGTATGCTTCCATGAAGCACGCCTTCAATTCCACTAACATTGAATCTGATACCGCCTGCGAAATAGTCAATTATTAATGTTTTGTAAGAAAATACGTACCTATATATTTCTTAAATTTGGAACAGTTTATTGTATTTAGTGTAAGGGTTAATTATGTACCGGCTCAATTCATGTATTTTATTCGTGTCAGCCCAACTACGTTTGAAGCTATGTTTGTATCTTCTATGTGTATTATTTAATTACTTCAACTAATATTCATTTTCTATTACAAGATCATACGTGTTATTCTTATACATATATTTAACGCTACATATTTATATTCGACGGTCCCATGAACCCCTTTACGGGGCATTTTCTTTAAAATATCTCGATTTCCTATTTCAATTTCTGTTGATTTCGAATTAAAAATCCGTTGATTTCTTGATTAAATAAGAAAATACTGCTTTGACGCTCTCGCACCTTTCTATAGACGTCCATTTTCTGATAATATATTCCTCAATAATCTTCTCTTATTTTAATATTAATATTAACAGGGACAGAAGCCTATAGGTGACATAATTAGAAAGCACGAAACACTCCTACACACTAGTGTAGTACTCGTATTATGAAACGATTACTATTATCTCGCGTTGTTCTTTTTCTTAATCTTTCTCCGCTTAGTAATCTTTTAAATACGCTGAGTTATCATATTTTTTTATTTAATAGGCACTCATCCGCTTCGTT
>DWME01009928.1:0-10573 GCA_018244795.1 Parelbella ahira ahira | reverse complement strand
AATATTATAATCTCACCACGTGTTCCATGGGACTTAAACATAACTGGTGAAACGTGGGAGTGTACTGCACTCCTCTGCCTACCCCTTCGGGGATTACAAACGTGATGTTACGTTATTATAATCTCATTACATTAGCCGTTTCGAGTAACATCCATTAGAAGATGCGCCAAGGATTCGGTCAGCGGGGAACCGCGCGGATTTCTAACTGAACATTTCTGCGAAATAGGTAAGCTTAACCGGAGTGTTGCGTTGCGTGTTGGGTATTAAATATCAGCTACTTCTGTGGAATTATACAGTAAGCCTATACCTATCATATGTATCTTAATGTACTGTTTTGATTAATGTCGTTTAATAGTTTTTGCATTGTACGTAATTCAGTTATTATTATTTGAGTAACAGTGAGCAGCGTTTTACTTTTTTAAAGTACATAAGCCCATAAAGAAGTTATTTAGGTTTTCCGAGGAAAACCAAGAAGATTTAAGGTTTTAAAATAATCCATACGAGTATACCCATAAATACATACGTCATTCACATGTATAGAATCGCTAATGTAACGACATCTGTCGTAAAATAGCAGTAGAAATATTTTTGCTATTATAATATGTTCTGAATTGAATGTTCTAGTAAACAAATACTATAGTTGCCATAGATATATACCATGTTGCGATTGATGGTGACTCATCCTGTAATAAGGAGTTCAGATCGGTTCAAGTTTCTTATGATAGGTAAAATGTAACTCATATAAGTCTATCTGGACGACTGTTTGTGACTTAGCAAAATAGTTGTAACATTTTTTTCTTTTTACCCGTTCGTATTATTCGGAAAATATGCATTATATTCTTCATGACACTCCCACGCTCTATTTAATTCTGCTTTCTGGTTTTATTGTATCAGAAGAAGTACTCGTGAAAGCCTTAATATTTTTTTATATATTTATTTATATACTTGTATTTACACTTTACGTAGTTTCTCGTATAAATGTATGCATTGAAATGTACAAAGTAAGCAAACAAATTGAACCCTTTCACGACGGACGGCAATAGCGTAGATTCGAGATACAAAGATGCCAACGAATCTTCTGATGCCTATCCCGGGTAGTGTTTCGTCCACCACTTTCAATCTTATTTGGAAGCTTTTCGTGTCTCCAGCAAATATGGGCCGCATACGAAAATTATGGCTTTGTTTTTGTCTGTTTCTCACACACAGTTCATCCTGCGAATTGATTGTGACTTACATGCCAAGTTCTTTTCAGGCGGTAATCTAATTTTTCGTTCTTCTTTACTTGAGACTTACGCAATAGGTACGCGCAGCTTATATTTCTCTTCACCCTGAACGAATTAAATTTACGCATTATAAATCGCTCTAAATTCATGTTTTAAAATTATGTATGCTTTTCTTTTATTTATTTGTACTTTTAATTTCTAAATCATTAACGAAAATATATAAATGAAAAGCTTTTAAAAGTATTTAAATGCAAAAGCAAACTTTTTTCTAGTGGGCGACCGCTTCCAGCAACCTTCACGGCTTAGAAATGGAATTAAAATACACCATTTTGTACATCATATCTTATTCTCGATTGAACATATACTAGTGTCTGGAAATAGGCAAATGTGAACAATTGAAACCAAATCCCAAGTTACCTACTTACATCTAAATGCCCAGGGCTATGGTAGTCCCTACCCTTGCGAGACCTTAAATACTGAATGCAAAAATATAACATGATACCACATGTAACGTAACAGAGTAGACCGATAATGTTATTACGAAGACACATATGTGTCGCCAAGCGGTTCGTAAAGATTTTATGTAGAAGCGTATCATTGTCCCTCGCAGACAAAGGCTTTCGTATAAAGTTGTTCATTACGCAATGCAGCAATGTGAACACGTATCTCAAATTTTCTTTTATTTTACGTGCTTTGTTCTTTCGTTTTTGCATAAAAAACAGGGACCGAAAGTTCACCACGTGTGTGAAGATGTTTTACTACGAAAAATCTCGCTGCCTTATTTAGGTGTGCTCCAAAAAAGTAGTATTTCCTTATCTAAAATTAATGCACTATTATTATTATTGTTATCATATCGTCACGTCAGGTCCCTTACAGGGTAGACAGAAGGCACTGATCTGAGGACCTTCTTATTAATTTATCACTCTTTTCAAACCCTTATACCGACTTCGGATATTATAAGAATATTTTGAAGACGAACGAATAGATATATTATTTTGTATAATATCCTTAAACTTGAGGTAAGCAAAAACGAATTAGCTTTGAAGACATCAAGTATACCCCTCATGGGCTTTGTCGACAGTTTTACGAAAACTTGCTGAAATCTGCCTTCGAAATAATTTTCTTAAGTCTTAATTTAGTCTCAGGAAGATAATCAACATTTGTCATAGTGGCCACATTTTTGATACATGTAAATATTTTAATTAGGTAAATGTGTTCTGTTACTGTGAATCCATTTTCTCAATTATTTATCTAAAAGTATAATATATATATATTTGTTAGCAAAAATATTGTATTTTAGTGTATTGAAACCGAAATAAAGGGTGAAAGTACTGTGTTTTTGGACTCGGATTTCGTGAGTAATAGTCACTTTCAAGATAAGCCAGATCATATTAAATATAAAAAATGATTGATACTCTACATGATTTGTGACAAAAAGATATTCATATACGTGAGAACTAACTGAAAATGTCTTTATATTACTAGAAATAAAGAGAATATGAATATAATATAGACATAAAGATAGTTCTTGAATCAGACTTTCATTTAATTTCATGGGGTTCATTTTGGATCTATTTTATAGGAAAGAATACGTCGTACTGTGTGGTTACAGGGGTTGAGTTTTGGTCTGAATATGGCAACACATTAATTGAAAGCGTACCTGCGCATTGAAAAACCGTAATCATTTTATAATGGTCTAGGAGGACCGGTCACTTCCGATTTTGGTTCAAATTATTCGAGAGCAAGGGGCTCTGAATTGAGACCTGTCGTTCTGGAAACACATTTAATTGTGGAACGGATTTGCGTTGGATAAGGTCGTTGTCCCTTACAATTCCCATAGGTATTGCCATGGTGGTAGATATAAAAGTATTGTCTATCGATAGGCAAGGCACATAGGCGCTTTGCGCCATTCTGTCATGCTCTCATTGAAAGGAATCGAGATAAAGAGACTCCAGCGCCATCATATTAATAAGAAGATTTCTTCAAAGACTGTTGAAGAAAAAACTACGTAAATAAGAACACCGTAGATTTTTAGTCGGTTGAAGTCCGATACAACGCTCTGACGCCCACGCGACGGGAACAATTTGTTCCAAAATAGATACTAATATTGTACATTTTGTATTATAATTGTATATATTCCCTACATTTAGAATTTGTTATAATACTACAAAATTTGTTCGACATCATGTCCTTGAAGGCGTTAATTATATCACATTGAGCGTACTTCTGTATTTTGTGAACAGAGTTATTTGTACCAGAATATCAGGTTGTTCAATTATTTTAACAATGTGAGAAATCAATTTCAGTCCGACGCTAATTAAATCAGATTTCATTGTTAATGGGGATAGTCGAGTATCAAATAGTGAAATCTGCTGACGTGGTTATGTGATAAATGACTTCAAATGAATTACTTCGCCGTTTTAATTAACAAATTTAATTTGCAAATTTATATATAACTTTTGACGTTTTATTTATAAACGACAAGCCTGACTTTAAATTACGATTTAATTTCATAACATCATAATTTCTTGTTTAGTTTCATTGTTATATTCGATAATCACTTGTATTTAAGCTGAATAAAACAATAGGTAATCAATATCAATCTAAGTCACGAAAAAAGCTTACTCGGACAGACAAGCAAATACTATGCCGTGCTGTGCTAGAAATAGCGTAGCAGTAAAAGGTAGGTAGTTTATTATAGATTGTTTAATGTAAACGCAAAAAGAACTAGCGGCTTTCACCATTGTCCTCATTATAACGCTTTGTTAACCCGGAGATTTCTGATAGCATGTGTTGAAATCGATTTTCCCGGTAACTTCTAGCTCATAAAAAATATACGTTACACGGCCCTTTATTTGATTTGATGCTTTGCTTATGATGTCCAATTGCTTTTTTCTTATAATGTTTTAATGTTTCAAGATTCTATTCAATACAATATATTTGTAATTTACTTCGTGAGATATTAAAAACGCTATGTGATCGGAAATGACTGTAGTTTCTGAAACTCAGTCCACCGCCATTTCGAGCTGGTTTCGTAAGCATACATGATATTAATCTGTAATGTTACAACCCATCCAAAAGCCGTTGGAAATTCAACTAATTTATTCCTCGTAAAGGTTACGAAACTGTCATAATGTAAGAGCATTTACACCGGATTTTAAAATTTAATTTTTCAGAGACTGGATGCGCATTGCTATGATTAAAACCATAATCTAAATCATCTAGTTATCGTCATTCAGCAATACTACTTCACTGCCGAAATCCGCGATACTCTTTGAGATACGCGCTCACACACATTACATGTAAACTAGCACACACAAACACACACAAATCATATCACACACACTCACAGATTATATAATATATACTTACTCTCTTACACTATACCTAAGTTACACCACTCAGGTTTCAACGTTAAATTGTGAACAAGAGTTTATCGTATTTGATAATATATGTATTTCTTGTGTAATACTTTTTTAAATATTATAAGCGCGTAAGTATTTCTTTCGATCTGTTTCTTCCGGTTTTAGGTGAAAATCGCCGAACCGCTTGTATTGCAATTAATTTTGGAGTTAGCTCGTCTCTTAGAAAAGAATATTGGCTACTGAGAAGAATACTATTTCAAATCAACCCCTAAAAGAGTGAAGTCAGAGACGACACAGGGGAATTATTTAAGGCTCATTGAATATAACCATACGTAGTATAACAAAAAAAGCTTATGAATAATAATAATCGACCCATTTATCAATCCTCTGTTGGGATATGGGTTTCTTATCATATTGAGGTGGGTGGAGGTTGGGTAAAAAAACTTAGTATTGCTAAATGGGCGAGTTTTCGCCAGATTAGGCTCACAATTATCATACTGTCTAATGTGAAGCGTCTATTTCACGCAAGATCAATTATTTTATGGACAGCGAAGGATCGGAGACGCGGAGTGTAACTGACCCACTGTATTTATTTTAGCCACCATTCAACCTTTTCAAGGAAAACACAAAGGTATTGTCTTCCTCCCATTCGCGTTCATTCCTTATACTTTAATAAACAAAATTATGTTACATTATTTTCGTAAAAATAAATACATATTGGCTATGTATGAGCGGTGCGTGTATTGCTTCTTCAATATACATTTTAAAACAGTACGGTACTTAAATATTGTAATTACTTTGCTACATTTTGTTTACAATTCACCTATTTTTGGATCTTTGATTACGAAGATACATGATTTTCCCATATTAAATGTAATGCGGCGTGGATTTGAAGGAAAAAGCCCAAAGCTAAGAGTAGTCTACAAGGTTCTCTGATTTGTTTGAAATTTGGTAATCCACACCTGGCATATGTGGTACACCTTAACCTTTTCGATTTGCAAGTTAAAAGTTGTTGGTGACGGTGATGTATGGCGCACCGTATGTGCAATAATCATTTATATCTTATCCCTAAGTGCTAAATTCATATATCTTATGCATGTTTGTTTTTAGATACATATCTCTTCTACACCTTTCAGACTCAATCTTTTGCAAGCACTGTTAATCAGCGGAAGAAATATACACAGAGGTTCTTTCACAAACGCGAATTGAACATGAAACTTTCCATCACGCGTCATATTAAATTCTCAAAACGTTGGGCTTGGCTAGAGTGACATTTAATTCAATTACTCGTACGGTCAAACATTTTTTATATAACAGGCGATACTTCTAAGTTTTAAGTCTGGTATAAATCCCTTTGGTGTGGTTTGAATCAAATTGTAAATTATGTGATTAATAAAAATGTGCTAAAACATTTCTGTTGTTCCTTTTACGGTTTTCATTTTTCGTAGAAGCGAGACGATTCCCTTGGCCAATTAGGGATAGAACCTCTAAAATATTGCCTACATTAGCTGTAATTTATATTTGGCACCGACCATTTTTTAACTTGAAATTTGAATCTCTACTCTGTTTGTGGTAATACACTTTGGTGTCAGTTAACGATTAACATTTCAACTGACTTATTGTTACTTGTATGAATGAGTTACTACTTTTGAGTAGACAGTACTGGTAAGTACAGGTTTGGACTAAGTAGAATTTATTTAGTCAAGGAAAAATGTTGCCTTGTCGAGGAATAGTAACGTAGCGAAAAGTAAAATTGTCTGTGTCGTATTACGTAATCCTGCTATACACGTTTGTATTATTGGCACACCGTGTAGTTTCTGGAGATGTTAAATAGCTGACACAGGTGGTACATCGTAATACTAGCGCAACAAAGCTTCTCAAATAGTTCTCCACGTTAATGTTTATCCCGGTGATTTTGGAAAGCCTACGAGATGGTACCTTATTCCAAGTGATATAATTACGTAAGCACACATCCGTACTTAATACATATGCACTCTGTGAACAGTCGACCGTGTGGATGACTTGCAAAGGAGTTTTTTTATATTGTTTCACTGTCAATGATGTATTTTGTATGAAAACAAAAGAAAAAAAATACCAAAATAAATGTATAGCATCTCAATTCTATTTTGTTCCAATTTATTCGGGTAACATCAGCTTAACAAAGGCATTGTTGGATTGACTTCAGTTTGCGAGCTGCCAAGCTTTCAAAACTCTTAAACCAACTATTGCCAGAAATGTTTACATGAAACGAATTGGCCAACGAATATAAACGAAGTGCAATATATTTTCGGAACTTTTTTGTTGTTTAGTATAAGGTTATCTAACGAATTAGTCTTCAATGCCAATGTTTTATAAATTAACAAAGTCTCGTGATTAAATATGAAATTTAGCACACCGTTTATCTACTTAGATCTAAAGTGCGCTTCATTTCACATTCAATGTTTTTCTATTTCGTTGCTGCAACTTGCTGTAACATGAAAGGAAAACGTCCTGAAGAAAACTGCTCACCTTGTAGTACTACAGAAGTATTCTAAGACATGGGAATTCACCAACCTGTAATTGATGTTCGTAATAAACTATGGTCTAAAAATCGTTTCATTCTGAGTGGGGTGGATCCGACTCCATCAGTGAAATGATAAAAAAATTGATGATCTTAATAACGCTCAATGAGGTGCTATTAGAGAGGCCTATGTCCAGCATTGGACGAGAGGAGGCTAATGATGACGATGATAATGATCTTAGTAATGTTGCCAATAATTACATGAATAAAAGTTGTGACTATTTCAATGCTTTGATTTAAATTGGAGTTAATATAATCTGTGTCATATCGGTAAAGCTGACATAATCACCTCAGTCCGTAGGGTACATTCTATTTAAGTACTAGACTAATACATAGCTTCTAAAACAAATAAATTAAAAAAGAAAAGTCTAACATGTATTAAAAAAAAAAACATTCGAATGGAAAAAGTATGGCGAGTTCACTTGAAATATCGCATTATCTTTATTTCTCCATCGCGTTTAAGGATAAATCCTTGTGTTATATAGATAAGTCTACTGGATACAAAAACTGTACTTAAACACAATCCTTGGAGATCTGATGGCGGTAGCCTTCCGACAAGTAACCTTCAAATAAAAAGCGTTTCGTTTCTCTTTGTTCAACGAAACTTATTATCTTGTGTTTTCGTGTTTTAAACCACTGTTTAACACGATTTAAATTCTAAAATCAACTAATAAGCACAGTATGACCTCCAAGTTTTAAAAGCATTGTCGCAAAACGTATTGCTCTCTGTACTGGTTATAGTAAAATTTCATGTTAAGATATTTTGCCTGTAGAGAAGAATATATTTGGTTGATTTCTTATTTATGCTACATACAAAATTAAATACAAATTTACTGGTTTTATTATTATTATTATCTATAAATATTAATTACATTCTAATAAAGGAGTGGATAAAGCCTAGAATAATAATTAATTATTCTTGGCTTATAATTATTACAACTTCGAAAAATTGTAACACGAAAATACATTCTTTGTCATTATTAAGAATTATAATTGATTAATATAATATCTCTCCTTTCTTAGTATAACAAGAGTCATTACGTTTTAGTCAATTTGAGCGGGATTTTTATTTTCATTTAATGAATATCTTTATAACATCATTCTTATCTTTATAACACACTTTCAGACTCGTAATACAATATCAAACTGCATAGAGCTCTAAAGAATGTCGTATTGTTGCCGAATGGTTCTTATCTTTGTAACGTTGAAGATATAGTGAATAAAATTCCAAGGCTTCGTTCATCTATATAAGTAAACAAAGCTGCTAGATTTTAAAAATATATAGGTAGTCTATGATAGGATAAGAGAATGATGAATGTACTCGTAGGAGACGGACATTAAGTCGGTAATGATGGAGATATTTGGCACATATCACTTGAATTATGATATACATACATATATTAAATTAATAACAAGTATGTAAGTTACACCGCAAATATGAAAATTAATAAACAAGAATAAATAAATGATTTCTTTTTATGTGTAGAACTATGTATTGTGCACTTGCGATTGTGGCGATGGCGTCACAATCGCAAGTGCACAATAATAATAATAATAATCGACCCATTTGTGGTAAGCTAAGCTGTAACAATAAACTGGTGCATAATAAGTGCACAATCGGAAGCTTGTCTAAACATAAAAAGGAGATAAGATAGAAGTATGTTGGCTTAGTGTTCTGAGAAAAACAGTCAGTAAATTATTCTTTGATGTAGTAAGATCGTTTGTAACTTTTTAATGTGAGTCATTATATAACTGATAGAGAATATCCAAGGCACTCGTATCCGGAGCTCACAGGCGATCTATCAAATTGATTAATGGACGGTCTCTAGTAGTAACATTTTCATGATCTTTGTTTTTAGGACAGCAGTTTAAACCTATTCAAAGGCGTTTAAGATGATCATGGAATCAGAAGTTACGCCCCATTACGACTAACCCACATTTGAACATCACCTCATTACGGAAAACTACACGTAGCAAGAAACAATTTTGTTACCTGTCGTATAGAATCAGAAAACAAGAATATTTTGTTTGTCTCTACGTATTACACCATACCTATACTGTTCGTACGTCATGATAAATTATTGTATCCGCGAAAATACTGTTCGGAAAACAGGAAGCCAATATTCGCTTAGAAAATCAATGTTTGTGTGGAGATTCAGTAAACAATACGTCTCGGTATTCGCAAGTCAAGGGTTCTCAACACCTGTCCCATATAATAAATGACGCGGATAAAATAGTTTTTCAAGTCAGAGAAACTTAAGGAAGTAAATTTCTTTTACCGCTGCAATTTAGAGCTCGTGGAAATTTTCTAGGTACATACTCGTGCTCTGGGAATATATAATTTGAGCCTGTACTATACTTGTACGACGTTTCACCCACACGATAACAGAGTAATGTTTTTCAATTGTGCTCAAACATGTAACTGTAACGGACTACATAATAACTATTGAATAGAGATACAATAACCGTAACATATTATGAACAGGAGTTACGATGAATAATAAGTTTTTAACATGTGGTATCCTGTACTACTTTTCAAATGCAAGAGTACTGCATTTGAAGGCAATTATATAATAGCAATAAATAAGTAGACAGAAATAAACGAAATGGAAATTCTTATGTAAGGCTCGTAAAATCAAAGGTTTCTCAGCACCTGCCCTATATAATAAATGTCGTGAGATACGTAGTTTTTCAAGTTAGAAAAATCTCTTTAAGGGTAAGTTAAACCCCTCTTGTTTTATGTTTGTTTGAAAGGATTTGTTACGGGTCGAATAGGCGTAAGCCTCACCTACTTAATTATAACTGAGCTCTCATATTTTTTCTTCCCTAATTCTGCGGTGGATTAGTTTGCATAAAGTTTGATTTATGCTATATTTTTCGCTATATATGTTATATTTTATGTAGATAACAAAAAATCAAAGTTATCTTACCTTTATTGTTTGTATTGTACATAGCTGTTTTAAATATTCAAAGGGCTGTGTGGCGATTATAGGTTGATTATGGTTTGTCTGTGATATAAAAACTATTTCCTACGTATTTTTGCGGCTCTCGTCCTGATTTATGCCCTGAGGGCATCAATGTAAATTTTTTTGCCCCAGTTCGTCTTTGAGACGGATTTGTGAGGAATATCTCCTAGTTATATCTTTAAGTAGCGTCAATGCCAATTTGTAACATATAATAATAATAATAATAACAATCTTTATTTCATAAGAGATATACATTTTCACAAACAAGTGGCTGGAGCCTCCTTTTAAGCCCAGAGTGCCTGTAGTAGGAGACTCCGCTCTTCCGCAGGTAACAAAACAAACTTATGAAAAAATAAGACTTACAAATTTTACTGCCTCGTTAGTCGAGCGGTTGCAAGCGCGACTGCCGATCGGGAGGTCCTGGGTTCAAATCCCGGGTAGGGTGCTATTGGATTTTTC
>DWME01009927.1:0-10574 GCA_018244795.1 Parelbella ahira ahira | reverse complement strand
CGCATGAACACACACGCACACACACACGCACACACACACGCACACACACACGCACACACACACGCGCACACACACGCACACACACGCCCGTGCACGTCCACGAACACACAAACACAAATTATGTAATTTAAGGGTAATGTATCTGTGCTCCAATTATTATTACAATCTGTGCAATTCTTTGCTCTATTGTCTTGTTCAAAAATAATTTCATATATAGCTTTTCATTCCGAAATAAATCAATAAGATTCTTGAGCTTAGTATTGTTACCGGTGTTTAATAATTCTGAATGATAAAAATAAATTTCGATATGTCACTGTAAGTCCCGAAAAATTTTCAATTATTAAGAAAATAATTAAGTTTGATTTCGCCTTTATATTTACCTTAAATATTTATTAATTAATTACCTATGTGAAACATAACATAATAACTACAAATCCTTTTAAAGAGCAATGGACGAGGAAAAGTAAAATATAGGGCGGAGGAAAAAGTCATACCTAAGAATCTACGTCAATACTTTAGTAAAAGTACAATTTTTGCTACAAGTACAATTGCTTCAATAATGATTAACTTCGTAAGAAGATTACAGAAGATAACAGTTTAAAACACTTTAAGAAAAAGGAAAATGATTTGCTAAGACAGTTTAAACTGTCATCAATTTTTTAAGTTCTTAGCGCATACTTCGTAAATTACCTACATAAATAATTATAGGACACTTCAAATTAAAAAATGTTGTCTTTTAAGTACGCTTAAAGCTATTAGCTTATATGTAACTAAATAAAGTGAAAATCAGTAACTATCATATATTACAAGGTATATTTCTTGCCATTAAATATATATCACACAAAAGATATATAGTAATATTTTACTGCGTTTACGTTAACGTGTAATAAACTGATGTTTGTTTCCTTCTGCACTGTTCGTATTCGTGTTTCTTTCAACACATTTAAACTGTTAAATATAAAATATAGGTATGTAATGTGTATTTGCGTGTGTGAATTATATATACCTACCTACATACATTTCTCGTATAATATATGATTTTATTTGTATAATATTTTGCTATTGTGATATAAGGTAAAAATATGATGTTATGTGATTTTCAACAATGCGACAGCAAATATTGCGATTTGTTTTCACGACTTTTCTGATTTCATTAAATTTTAGTTCTTATTATAGTCTATATTTCGTAATTTATATTTTTTTGTACTCTGCGTTAGCTTTCTATTTTTGTTAAAATGTCTTTTGTTTCCTTTTCGAACTAGCAATATTTAACACGGTTTTTAAATTATATCTAACCCGTAAAACGCTATATAATCATCAGCCTGAACAGCCTGAAATTAAAACAAATCTGACAGTCCACTTATTTTCCCTTTTCGTGCTGGCAACATAAAAAAATAAATAATATTCATTAACTGGCAGCAATTTGACTGACAGTTAATAACTACATCATTAAAAGTTCATAGAACTTAGCAAATTACAGGCAATCGTGTAGTATTTTATTATTGAGGTCAAACGATTCAACTAATTGTGAATCGTTTGCGACACCCTCACATTTATGAATGTACCCATTAGTACGTTAGAATGAGATTTACTACATTACTATAAAAATATTAAAGTGTAACTACAAAAGTCACTTGAACTACAAGGTTTGTTACATATTCTAATTAAAGACAATTTGTAAAAACTCTAATTGTCTATGGTCGGCACGTAGTTTATTTTCAGGTATCATGACCACCATTTATAAAACTAATAACAATTCTTTACAATTGGTATAATATAATAATAGACAAATTTAAACGTTATCCAATAAAATTGTGCTATTTTTTACCATTTAACATGAATCCATAACAATATTTTGTACAAAGAATGAAGTTTGCAAAGAAATGCTATAGAAATCATCTCTCTAAGAACTGACACGCAAATATGCATGGGAATGGTTTAACATGACAAAGACAGAAGTCACAGAAGTGACTCACTGTTCATACCATATCGACATTGCAGTCTCCTATATCATTCATATTGAGTGTTGTCATTCCATAAGAATATGGGTGTCTTTAATTACGCATATAGAGATGCATTCGCATCGATTGTTGGCACGAAAATACCTACTTCTTGTCTCAATTTTTCATCATTATTATAATATTTTAACATATAATTATATGTCATTATGTATTATGACTTGAATATGAAATAAAGAAAATAAACTTTGATCATAATTTACGCAAGTCTTACTGTTCAGTTTGTAAGCTATGTTTAGAGAGAGCAATAAAGTGTACCGCGAGGAAGGAGTTGACAGTCGGCCATTTTAGAATCCCGATGAATCAGTTTGAATTCCGAACACGTAGCATCGCTGGTGCGGGTGACCGCACCGCCGCCGCCGTGTTACGTTCGGAAACGTTTACTAGAATACAACAAAGGAGCTCCTGGTTTCGTGTTTAAAGATATAACCGTTTAATAGTTTTTAACTCGTACATTGTTCTTCATTAATCACTTAGAAACTGACCGTAATAACTACCACGAAACATGTTGGGAAAGTTTTCGAGAAATAAACAAAAATAATATAATATTTGCAAGAATTATATTAAATATTCTTCAATATATCAAGTAAAAAAAGTATGTTGGTTGTTTATTGTGCAATAAAAGAATGCGAATAAGATTGATTATAAAAATATATTACATGAAGTTATAGACAGACACAAGATCAAACATGAGACATTTGCCATATCTGGTATGTTAATGCTTGTGTGAAGAATTCGACATTCGATTACAAATATTTATTTAGTAGTCAAACGTTTTGGACACCTGAATTCTACCGCTACATCTTTACAATTTTGTCACAATAATTTGATGATAAGCAGGTTAACTTTAATAATAAATGGTTAGTCACAATGGTATTCGCAAATCCGTTGCTAAAATAGGTTTAAAGCCATTATGCAGGTATATATGGTGGTTGTTTGTAGGGGTGCTAAAATATACAATATAAGGTATTTGACTTCAGAAATCAAAAATTCTAGAAATGATTTTAATACGATCAATTTTTTTTATAGAACACTATTATTTAGTAAAATGTAGCGATAATTTTCTTCTGAACATTAGTATGATGTATGATGAAAGATTAAAATTTTACAATATTATGGGATTAAAAAACAACCAAAACCAACTTAGCAACTGATAATCCAAACAGAACGTTCAACAGATAGTGGACTGCCGTAACAATAAATTTTCACGACTCTACATGTATGTAAAGAAAGTACATAAATTATGCAACACGCGTTTTAACAACAGTAACGATTACAGAGTCGTGATAATTCCCGGGCAATAGACAAGGAATTGTCTATGACGTTTTGAGGTCACAACACAATGCGACAACTGTGACAAGTAACGCTGACGGCGCTAAGATTAATTTAATCATTCGTTTCTATCACCTTTAATTCAGACAATGCATAATGTACACAAATGAATGAATGTCAAATAAGTAATTTTTTATCTGTATGAGTAATTGATTATTATTGGTTTGGCAATTAAGTTAAAAAAAAGGAAATCATTTAAGGACGATTAATCAATCCGATATTCGCTAGGCCTATCCTATAGCTGCAGGAATTCTGGAGTGTAAGCCCACGGTGCCCAAATGGCTTGAAAGTACATAATTGAAAAGTGCAAACTTGTTTCATGTTAATAATAACATTTCTTAAAAAGCATGCAATATATCATATAGCATGCAATGAACGAACATACAGCAAATTTTAACAACAAATTTTGACTACGGAAAAAATAAAAAAACGACACAAAATTGGTCGAAAATCTAACAGAATAAAACCACAATAGTACTTATAACGTTCACACGAAAATCAATTGAGTGAAGCTTCCTGCACTCGTAAGTAACTATTACATAACACCTCCGGTGATCAAAAAATCATTATTTACATATTAAAGAAACGTAATACTTGGCCATCATGAATTTAAAAGCGTAATAGTAATCACGTAACGATAAGAATGTGTGTTATTGACATGAATAATAATGTTCTTATGATTGTGAATTCCATTTACAAGTTTGAAGCAAATTAAATTAAAAATGGAAAAGGGAAAAATGAAATATCCGAACGTTCACAAAACGATGCAGATTGATGATCCAGTCATTAAAAGTTGTGAATTAAATCCCGAAATCATTGTATAAGTAATAAAATTGTAAGAAAAATATATCACGAAATCCAAATTAACCGCAAGAAAATTAATTATAATAAAGGTTTACTAAAGTTCAAGTCTAAATAGTCCAGTGCTTGTCAGTTAAATGATAGTGTGTAATTGAGAAAAGTAAAAGTTCTGATCGCCTCTACATTACACGTTTATTAAAAATACTATATGAACTTTATTAATAACGATTTATTACATATAAAACTATTTAGAAATTACTGCTTGCATTAGATCAGAATGCAACCACAAGGTCTGCCGAAGGTGTCTGTGGTTGAACAGATTGTATAACTTAGCGTGTTCAGTGCAAGAAATCTTATAAAATGATTTTGACATCACTAGTTCTACTGTCAGGTGATTACCGCCTTTTTTATATTTTTTTCTCTGGCTCGTATTTTCCGTTATAATCTACAAAATACCATACAAATAATTAAATATATTACGCTGACTAAAGATTGTCTAAAAAAACAAGTTAAAAACCAACCACATTTGTAGGATTAAAGTGGATTACGAATAATGATTAGATCTTCTTATCATTTATGGAAATGTGTGTACGCCATATTGTTATTGTGACAGTATGTCATACAATGACCCGGTTGTTGTGAATGGATCGCGTATGAGCTATTGTGACGGATAATGCAAGTATTATATCCGGTCGGTTTACAGCTACGCGTTGGTGGCACTATTAATTAGTTAGTAGAATCGTTGCATAGCTAATGTAGCGTGGTACTCGACCACAATAATATGCTTATAAGTCTCTCTATTTTCCTGATAAGGATACTATTACTGTTCTATTAAACTTTAGCATGAAATGTTTATGGTCGGTTCCGAACTACCCGATTCATATTATTGCGTTCATATACCCTATATTATATTGAATCACAGAACTGAGGTACCTACCTACTACTAAGAAACTCGCACGTCATAAAAAAAACCACGTAAACATTATCATCATTCAATAAAATATACGCTAATCGTATTTCTATAAAAAGTTATGTTGTTCGTAAAATACCTCTTACGATTAATTTATTCGTTCGTCGAATAAGATAGTTTTAAATATTTGCATTCATATCAATGGTTTTTTTTGGTTTACAACATTTTGCATTGGCCAAAAAAGCAACATAGTGTAAAACAGCATGACTCACTTGTGACGTGAGCATTCATTCATGAATGGCGGCCGGCCTTTCGTTCGCTCACTCACCGGGAATGTCGGATTTGTTCCGAGAAGCTAAATTACTCGTATCTCACGGATCTGCGCTCGTAAGACTGATATCTACTTCTGACTCATTACTTTAGCTTTTTAAAGCACACAATAGTTCTTACTCTTAATGGCTTTTGGGTTGTATTAGTATCAATATAGATTTAGTTAGCACGCACATGAGAATAACTTACGTAAATATAGAAACTTGTAGTCAAAGACACTCACTGAATATAATTGAATGAATCAGTGCTGTGATTGAAATTTTGAAGTATAAAACACTACCTAAACTCAAAATACATTCTAACGAAACACGTTTGGTGCGAGGTTTTTAAATAAAAACAAAATAACAAATTAAGAGACCCGCGCAACCTTGTACCAAGTTCAATGCCAGCCACATTAGTTACATTAAAAATTACTCAGAAGTTCCAAGCTCCACTGAGTCCATATTAAGTTTAATTTCAGACAAACAATCAGATTGTTAGGCATTTTTTAGCTGAATGCGTTGCACTAAACGAAATTTAAAAAAAATCTAAAGTAAAGACGAAACAAGAATTATATTTAACTATTCAGCGGACATTACACATAGAAATGTGCTGTAAAAAATATGAATATTAGTCATCTATTAAACGCAAATCCGTGATCAGTTTTAATTAAAAATTGCGACTAATTAATTATATGGTGTTTCATCTCCACAATGCTCTAAGTTTTGAGGACCAGACGTTTTGATACCAAAATAAATAACCCGACATCATGTTATATTGTTTATTAGAGCATTACATTTACGACAAACATTGTAAATTATTTATTCATCTTAAGGCCTCAAGAACTTAATCTTAAGTATTAAAACTAAACATTCCATTTTATTCCTACAGCCACGTGTACCAGACTGTGCTCGGTTCGATTCAGTCCAAACATGAGCCACGCATTAAGACGTCGAGCAAAAACTCCGATTATACTCATTATACACAATTATCTCGTTAAAAAGCCAATTGTTAAATTGAACTGGACACGATTCGTCACGATCAACACAGGTATTGCTACGCTGGATCGCTCTAATAGGTATTCACGAGAAAAATAAGACTATTATCTAAAGTCTTATTTCTCTCTTTATGTTTCCGCTTAGTGACGTCCATCGGCACTGATTACATGAATGCTATATACTAAGATATACTTAAGATGATACGATATTCATTTTAATTTTTTAGGATTTATAAATGAAAGATATTTTGTATACATATTAAAAAAATAGAGGAATGAAGGCTTGCAGCACAAACAGCAGTAACACTATAGCACAGTTGAAAGGTTAATAAAATAATAATGTAAAATGTAAGTCGTTCTTCATTAAACATATTAAAAAGGAAAGGAAAACAATTTTAATGTTGTCGCACACACTATTCTCATTTTCATATTTTGTTCATTGCTCACATTGTCGAGTCAATTTCTATAAGCAATAAAGCTCATGTTGAAATTCTCAGCAAAGTTCATTACCACGACTGAGTATTATATCAGCATTGCATACATTTCACGTTGAAAGTAATATTTATTGCTTTCTAAAACGTATCCCACGGCTGCGGCGTACGACGTACATTGTTTAACAAAACATACTACAGTACCAACAATTGTGTAAAATGTTTAATATTAAATAAACTGTACTAAGTCGATGATTCGAATAAATATTGTTGTATAATATTGAAGTATAATTGCATAATTCTTAATTTAAAATTGGGTAAAAAATACCATTGTAAATGTTTATAATGAACTAAGTAGCATTCAGCCGTCAATTATTTTATTTTACATATCACTATGAATAACTTTAAAATGTGTATATTTCCTTATGTTTTCGTATAACAAAATTGTAATATACGTAAATTCGTAGTTTCCTCCTAGTTTAAAAAATCTTTCTAGATCCCCACATCACAAAATAAGTATGTTTATTCTACTACCGTATACTTAAGCCATTAAATGCTCTGAACATTCAAGATATATCATTAAACACCAAAGTACATAGGTTCAACTCACCTATAATCGCGTACACTTTCTTAGAACAGCGGAAAGTGATATCTCCACCTGTAAAGGAAATGAAACGGTCACCAGTCGTCTTATGTGAAACATTACTGAGAAATCAGAGTAACAACATAGACCACCAACCCACCGGGAGATACCTCGTCAGCGGTATTAAGAGAATCTGATATGATTGACAGATGTCGGGTGTCGCCATTACAATAAAAAATAAAAAACAGTAGGTACACATATACCATAAGTAATATAGCACTGATGGATAATTTTAGTTTAGTTTATTGTATTTTTGTGTATATTGTTAATTTAGGGAAAGTCATTGTTATCAAATTAATTGGTAATAAATAATATAACTAATTAATTATTTTACAATTTTCTAAGAGGTATATGACGGTGTGTTTTCGCCCCTTTACCTCTTGCCTCTCTCTCTGAGGAAAAAAGATGTACCTACATGCAAAAACTGTACAAATTATACCTACTCCTTACAACTACGGCCATAAATTTCGACTCAAAACAGTCCAAATAAAAAAATTGAAATGGTCAATTTCAGTCTTAACTTCATATATGCTGAGATTGAAGTGAATAATGCATGCCGAAATTCCATACTTGAGTATCCTTCACGAAACACAATGAAGTGAGAAAAATTGATTCGTTTCATAAACGTAGCGTGACTATTCTCACAAAAATAGTATTATATGTCTTATTTAGACACTAAGGTCTAAGTTGCTTGATAATTTTGTTAACTGTATACCTACAGCCAACAGTTCTATGAAACGATACGTACGTATTACGTATATCCGGTGCTATATATAATATGTACAATTTAACAATTCCATATTTAAAGTTATATATTCATTTATAATTCGAATATAATTTATTTAACGTATATAAACGTCAATCCATTGTCCCTATTCTTTGTGCTTTGCAACTATTGTGACGTCATAGTTGTTATATACGTAAATTGTGGTCAAGTATAGCAGCGATTGGATCTGACGAGCTGAAGATCGAACTCAGTGGCGTGCTATTGGAGAGGCCTATGTCCAGCTGTGGACGGGAGTAGGCTGATGACGATGACATTTAAATGAATTGAAACAAATTTGGTTAAAATGAATTTGACCTTGCATTTGATATAAAAACACTAACACAATTTTTTTGGTCAAGCTTTTAATGTAAAAACAATTCTTAATAAAAGTTAATCCTGACGGTATTCGGCCACAGCGAATTGCGTAGTTCACACATCTATATGGGGCTAAGTCACCGAAAGAGCTATGTTTCCAGCATTGGAACATAACATGCATCACGTCTCACCGTGGTCACACCACATAAAAAAAGGCAAACTGACGTGATAATATCTTTACAATATAGCACTTCAGATAAACGATTCATCTGTCAATAATACATTCCAATGTTTTTCCGAATGAATATTTCATATCTCAGTGGAATGTTTTATCGATCTAAAATGAATAACTGATGCGGTCCACACGTACATCATAACAGGTTTTTTTTATGTGAACCACTGACAACTATTACTAAACGCATGTATATACATAAAGTATAGAGTTCTTACGTTGTATTTTATAGATCGCTTGCATCAATTAAGTATCAAAGAACTATGATTTATGCTCTGATCGCAGTGTAAATACAACTCCTCTTAGTATTAAACTTTTCGCGAGTAACTATGTATATGTATAAAACATTATTAAATGATATACTGTATCGGCAGAAGCTTAAGAAGAATGTGCTCGAATAAATCCGAAACCGTTTGACTGTCACGAAAAAGGTAATGAGTTAAATTGCTACATAATTTAATCATGTGTATATGTAGATGCACACGAATCGTCACACTAGTATAATAGTTTTCTTATATTTTTTAATTTATATATTTACACGCGCATATACATATAAAATACTAAGCATTGTGCACTTGACGTAAACGAAATGAGCGTGTGTGCGTGCTTGCAAGTTTGTGTGTTGAGGGCTTATATACGTACCTATACACGTGTCTGTTGCTTGCATAGACACACACATCATACATGACATCGAAAACAAACAATTATATTTCCTTTGCGTCGAAAAAGGTAGAAGAGAACGATACAGTATTTGTGATTGGAATTCTATAAATGTATACCGATAAAGACGTAGGAAAACCGCATGGAATGACAGCTCAATTGCTGTGCAAAGTTGTAAACAATATAATTGTGTGAAACTTTGCACATGCCAAGGTTTTGAATAACACACATTATATCCATGAATGAAAAATCTTCACCCTCATTATCAGCCTGAGTCCACTGCTGGACATAAGCCGCGCCTAAGGGTTTTTTATCCATAATCCCACGCTGGGCAAGCAGATATGCGGCAATGATATACGGCGTTCTTCAAACTCAATTGTAAACAATTGCGAAACAAGAAAATGTTCAATTATTTTCAGCTTTACCTTTGATCTCCCGCGGTGTGGACTGTTAAGCACGTTTAATTACCCCTGGCAACTCATTTCATCCATCTTTGCAAATAACCGGCAAAACATTGCTTCAATAAACGATACAAATGAAACCAAGTCATGGATATAAGTGAAACTAACAGGTGTTTAACGAAAATTGCTTACTTAGACAAACCATTTTCCGTACCAAGCGTCATAACTATTAATTGTCTAAGGACTTAGAGAACGACCGTTTTAAATAGTACGAGTGCCTACATTCCAACACATTTATACAGTATGTGCACACATGTGATGACTATTACACATACAAGCTTAACTTTATGTATTAGATATTTGTCTATAAATTTCCAATACAATGGAATTAAAAATATACAAACAGAGAAATGAAAGAACGAACAAACAAATAATTACCGTTCCTTAAAATATTTAAACTTTACTTCTTCTAACATAGACCATTATTAACTTTAAACTTGATATCCGTAAACATCACTTACCATAAAGGTAGAGCTGTATGCGCTAGTATTTTTATTTGAATCTAGCAACATTTAATTTTATGTATTGAGAAAGTCGACTGTTGTTTGAGTCATTTAAAACTAACCATATTCATGCCTCATATATAAATTTGGTTTCTAGAATTCGTTATACTAAAACTGAATAAATAAAATGGCGTTATATCTGAAAGAATGTAATGCAATGGGTAGGGAAAATTATGTATTTCTAAGTTTAAACAGC
>DWME01009926.1:0-10575 GCA_018244795.1 Parelbella ahira ahira | reverse complement strand
ACGTCGTTCCTGACATAACGACCCGCCCCAATTAGTGGTTTGTTTACTACTATTTCCAGTCATTGCTACCTCTGGTCGCTCTACAATTGTATTCAAAGTACCCACACATGTAGAGTACCAACGTTATTCGTTACACTTTTTTTTTTATTGCAACCTTAGACCCTCGTTTGTTATCTACCTAGTCTAGTCTAGTCTTATCTCTTATCTATTATATATAGTCTAAGTGTCCCAAATTTTCACACATTCCGACTGGTCATATTAATGCAGTCGTTATCTGAAGAAGACATATATAAATACATATTTAGTTCGAATTTGTTTTTTACGAAGAATATTTCTCACCGTCATGTTATTAAATGAGTACTTTGTATAAGGCTTAATTTTAATTATATTTAGTTTATGACTGCCTCGTTGGTTGAATGGTAGCAAACGCAATTGGATTTTTCTAATTTAGAATTTCTAGTAGTGACTCGGAGTCTGGATCAATGCCCGGTGTATGGTATTAGGCTCACGAACTATTCCATGGGACGTAAATATAACTGGGGAAAAGTGGAAGTGTATTACACCCCTCTGCCTACACCCCTCGGGAACTATCGCCGTGATGTTACGTTTATATTTAGTTTATTATAATATCTTCTATATTCTTATAAAATGTAGTCATTAGATGTACTCGAATAAAAACTTATTAAGATATATTCTTAGATATTTCTATAGAGCCATCTTCTATGGTCCATTCCTAGAGTTCTGTCAAAGTGTGTACTAAATTTTATTAAAACCTTACAGCTATTGAAACTTGAAAAAGTGTCGTAGTAACACAAGTTTATAATATTATCAAAGAGATGTAAAACATTCGTGGATGTATATTTCAATGAATCATTTTCATACGCTCGGTTGACCACATTACGGAGGGGAATGAAAACATTGTCGGACTGGTCAGAATGCCGGCTCAAATAATATACCTACATATTTATAAGTACTGTTTTTTAAAGCACATTTCATTGTGAAAATAATTACGAAAAGTATCAGACTACGAATAATTTATTTGTACGCTTTTATGTCCAAGTAGTCTCTGAATGTCATGTCTTAACTACTTTCCAGTGTTTTAGAACATTATAATTATTGTCATTTTATTATTAAGTTTTAATGTAAATTTAATAGTGCGCTTTTATGTCTAGGTAGTCTCTGATAAATAACTTGTCTGATAGACTTTCCAGTGTTTTAATAACATAATAAATATTGTCATTTTATTATTAAATATTAATGTAAATTTCGTAGCCTCTTTATTGTAATTTTATATAGTTTTGTAGAAATAAGGCTAAACATGGGCCCCTTTATGATCTGATATTCAGGCTTTTATAAAAACAATAATATATTTTTTAATAAATTAAACGTTATGTTGTATAATTAATGAAAAAAAAATTATCTGCAGAACAAAGCCGACGTGGGCATTACCGGATAGAATTCAAGTTTGATAATTCATAAAAACGTACATACATATTACTATACTGATATCACAGAAGTTTAAGAAACTGTAATTAGTTTTAAACGCGATCAATCGATAGTCCCGTGGTCGATGCATATTAATTAATAAACTAGATCAGCAATGGAGACTTGTGCATGACAGCGTTCGCTCATTGTAACGTCTTCGCCGGATGTACCACCATTGCTCGCTCGACCGTTTCAAATTCAAAACGTAGCCGTTTCCGCAGTGACGTCAGTGGCAGCCATTTTGTCGTCTGCGTCTACGCAGCGAACAATCCATGAGAAATAGAATTTGTAAAGGATGTTTTAAAAATAAATGGGGAAAGACTTCTTATGGGTAGTAAATGTTATGGTTTTATAGTATCATTAACATAGTAACTGGAATAACTGATTTTAAAAAACATAACGCGTGCACCGGAGCGTGGGCCATGTAATGAATTATTTTATCCTGTTTAGATAGAGATAACGTCAGCTGGTGCAGTTACAGGTGAATGGTAAATGTTATCTTCGGTTCAAATTTCAATGTTTTTTGTCAGTTTTATTACGATATTATAAATGGATTATGAAAATTTTAAGAACGGGTACGGCATAATATATAAAAAATTTGACGATTACATGTTCTAACTGAGGTATGTTTTTTGTAATGATTCTTAAAAACGTCACGGTTCCTTTTAATAAGCATAAAAACAGGCTACAGAGTACAGACTTTGGAAGACGCTTTACACGTAAACATAGAACTGTTTAAATATTGTCCGTACTGTGTTTGTGCGTACAACATTTCCTTTTCAACGTTCAATAACTAAGCCTTTTGCATGTACTACAGAAATTTTTAGAGGAAGTTCCAAAAATGTACTAGGCATATGGTAAGTTAATCATCGCAATAGGAGAAAATGACACTAACCTAACTAAACTGTGCTTTCCTATTAGACGAATTAAAATCAAGAATCAAATACTTAAACCAAGATGGATAACAAAAAGGATTAAAAAGAGCACTGCATCTAAAGCTAAACTCAGATTCAAGTACTATAAAAATAAGAACAAATATTGTAAAGATAAATTTATGGCATACTCCAAGATAAAAAAAAAATGTATATACACTGCTATAAGAATCCCAAATAAGAAATATATTTCTGATAGTAAAAATGTTTGTAGGGCTACTTGGAATATTATAAAAGAAGGTTCAACTGTACTAAGTGATGATATCGGCAAAATACTATATAATATTGAGTTGGTAACGAAGAGCTGAAGATCGAGCTCAGTGGCGTGCCATTGGTGAGGCCTATGTCCAGCAGTAGACGAGAGTAGGCTGATGATGATGATGATGATGGTTACGGATCCTAAGCTAATAGCAAATAGATATTTTGTTGGTGAGGCAAATTATCCAACAAGCATCACTCAGAACGTAACTCACCTCTATGAACGTATCTGCAGTTCATTATTCCTAAAACCGTGCACAGAACAAGTAGTGAAAATACTTATAAGATCTCTCAATAACTCTAAAGCTTCAGGATATGACGAAATACCGACAAAGGTTATAAAAAAATGCGCTGAAAAGCTGTCACCTGTCCTAACTTATTTAATTAATTCGTCGTTCGAAACTGGTACTTTTCCTGAAATATTAAAAAAGTCTATAGTAAAGCTTACATTTAAAAAGGGTGACAGGGAAAATATAGACAATTATAGACCAATTACATTGATCCCAATATTTCCTAAAATTTTAAAAACGGCCATGCTTAATAGACTACTGACACAATTTTTGTCTAGGTTTAAGGTGATCGGTAAAGAGCAAAATGGCTTCTTAAAGGGAAAGTCAACTACACTAGCTGTATACCAACTAATTAATGAAGTCATCAATAGCCTTGATAAAAAAGCTAGTTGCCGGGCTGTTCTTTGATATGTCAAAAGCATTTGACTGTGTATCACATGAAATACTTTTTACCAAATTATAAAATTGTGGAATTCGTGCACCAGGGTTACAGTGGATTAAGTCATATTTAAGTAATAGGATTCAATGCGTACAAATAGAAAAAAAAAGTGGAAATATTGAATTGATAGCACACAAATCAGATTTCTTGAAATCAATGAAACCGGAGTTCCCCAGAGAACTGTATTTAGTCCACTTCTATTTCTTCTATATATAAAGGACATTCCAAAAGTAACAAAGCACAAACCAGTTTTCTTTGCCGATGATATATTAATAATAGTGACATCTGAAAGCAGTACTGAAATTGAAAGATTTGAAACTGAGATTAATGAAACTATTAAATGTATATACATTAAAATTGATGGATAAAAATCAATTGACGGCTAAAATAACAAACAAAGTATAATACAATATTTAAAACTAAAAATAAAAATATTCCTACCTTAAATATTAATTATGACGGACTACTTCTAACAGATTCAAATCACACAACATTTCTGGGCATAAACATAAAACAATCAATTATTTGGGTAAATCACATAGCAAGATTGTGTGATAAACTTGATAACTTTAAGTTCGCCCTAGCCAGACTGACAAACATAGCAGCAGTAGAAACCGCTCCAACAGCATATTACGGTTACGTAGCATCTAACCTTAGTATGGTCTGCTACTATGGGGCAACTCATCGCACCTAAAAAGCGTATGCCTAGCTCCAAAAAAGTGCATTCGAGCCATGTGTGGTGTGTCTCCCCTAGATTCGTGTAACTCTATATTTCAACGATTTAAAATATTGACATTCGCATCTATGTATATTTTAGAAGCTGGTCTCTTCGTGCGATGTCACAGGGAGCTATTTAAATTAACGGAGGAGGTATGCCCCAGAAATACAAGAAACGGACAGCGACTGGTTTTAAACGGCACACGTACAAACTTGGTACATCGTAACGCGCATGAGATGTGCGTTAAAATTTATAACAAAATTCCTGATGACATTAAAAATTGATTATAAATAAATTTACACTCAAATTAAAACAATATTTATTAAATAACTGTTATTATGACATCGAGGAATTTCTTAATAAGTAGTTTTGCGGAATAAATACAATAATACCTAATTTATAATAATGATTATTTTGTATTAAGTGTATTCAATTGTTTTATTATTTTAACGTTGACATATAATCGTTGTGTATAATTATATCATTAATTAATTTGTAAATCTGTCAGTTAATTATATTAAAATTTTCAATATATAATCGAATCAAGCTCACAGTAAATATTTGTATGCTCAGATTAGACTAAGTGCTTCATGTACTTTAGACAAATAAATTATTTGAATTTGAATTTGTATTTGGATTTCTTCAAATCATTTTAATTTGGATTTCGAACACTTTCGATATACAATTATTTTCCAATGATAAATCCGTCCAAGAGTGCAATGGAGCTGGAGTAACATCAAACTGTTAGTTATTGACACAAAACATTGCAAAAAAACAATTGACTCAATGAGCACAGCCGCGAAAATGACCGAAATTTTTAGTTTAATACCAAATATAAATAGAACCTAATGACGTAAAAAGTTTCATGAAAAAATCAGCGTTGACAATCATTTGACCTTAGGCGGTGCGAACTTGGCCTAGCCTCGCTTAGTTGGACGAATAATGTTTCTGTACTCATACATTCGGCTCAGGAAAATATGTTTCATAAGTATTTAGATTTGCCTTCATCACTGCTAATACCGGTGACTAGTATTTTTTACGTGTAGATAGATAAATAACTTGGTTTATATTGATATAGTTGCAATTAACTAAATTTCGTAGTATTTTAACTATTCAATTCAATTGACTGCACAATTTTAGCTTTCTGCATATTTTCTTGAAATTAAATGCAGATAACGTGTTACAAAACTTAGAACGTGTCTCACAATGTGGTCTGACTTTGGTTTATAAGATGGCGTAGATCGTACTACTGAACTGCAAAGATTTGAACAATGATGTAAGAGGGATGTCAACAATCTTTAAAACTAAGAATTATTCAACGGTTCGGAATTTATATATTAAAATCTTGTATGTTCTTCAAATATAAGTTTTATTTCAAAAATTAATAAAATAATTACAATGAAACGTTTTATTTTTTTCTATTGGACAATTTTGAAAATGTATAAAACGAAGCACTTCTGTAAGCGAAGCGGTTCTGAAGGCGAGCCTGAACACATGTACTTCAATGAGCCGGTTGACGATTCTCGACGCTTTCAAATATGTGCTGACTCTCCATTTACATAAATGTTAAGAGCATGTAATTTTCGATAGTTGTTTAACCTACTTTATCGTAGTTGGTATAACCTTGTTAAGTGGAATATTTCCGTATTTTTCAGTGTTTCAATAGATAAACGATATTTGGTACTACAATTGCCGAACAGAGTCAGGGCTCATGACCTACTCTACATTTTAATGAGTGACCCTATAATCTTTTAATCGGGCAAAAAATGACCATCAGGAACATCCCTAGACGTGAACAAAAAACCGGAGGTCGCGTTGACTAACCGTTTTTTATCGATATCGGTTCCACTCCGAGGTCTTTCATAAAACATTTTTACGTAACGATATTATTTTGAACGTTGTTTTTGTGGATTTATAATGCGCATATTTATTACCTTACTGTAAATCATAACTAAGGGGACCTTTAGATATCTGTATAAGTATAATAATTGTCAACGTACATATCGGTATCGGCTATACTTAATTGAGCTGTGTGCTAACAATGTCATTATCGGTTTCCAGAAGTACAAGCCGTTTATAACCAACTTCAAAAATAACGGACACTAACTGCACACATACATAATTATACCTATTAGCGGAACTAATAAATATTATCATTTTCAGTGTATCTATAGTGTATCTTAATATCTCAAATTATTATTTCCTACAGTAGGTACTGTTGGAGGTTCTTTGTACACGTCGTCCCTGGACAGTGCCAGCTTAGCTGCGGATGGTGTGTCGTCTACGTTGTGTCATTTTCTTTTTTTTTTCATTTGTTCTGATACAAAAAGAAAATAATACAAATTACATGAAAGGGTGTAAACATACACTATTTTGAGTTTTACCGTACACCCTGCTAATTAAATATGTTAGTTATAGTATTTGGGCTAAAAACTTATGATAAAGGAGTGAATGAGAAAAACTATTCTTAAACATGCGAAAGATTATTTAGACATCCTCGCGCGGGAGCACCATGCTCCACTGCTAGAAATTAACCTCCACCAATCATCAGCGTCATTCACGACTTTTTACCATTTAACTGAATCTGTAAGGAAATATCCTTTGCTGATGGCAAATGTTTCGTCGTTCCACTGTTAGTAACAGATCTCTTCTCAAAATGAGATTAAGGCCATCACAGTGTGCCACGTTGGCCAAGTGTGGGCTGACCACCTTCTGCCACTCTGAGCATATCCAAATAAACTCACAACAAGAAACTAAGATTATTTCTTTTGAAATAACATCTTTGAGGATATTTTATAATACCTAATCTCCTTGAAGTCTAAAACTGTTGTGTCATCACCGACTGCTATGTAACTCTAGTCGCTAAACGGAAACCAATAACGTAAATCAGCCTAACTAAGCGTTTCATTGTGATTTTAATTTCACGTAAGAAGAATCGTAACTATCGGAGACAAAACAAAACCTTGTTCCAACAAGATAAAGTTTAATTTTATAGAGCGGAAATAATTTAAGTTATTCGCTCAATTATTCGCAATAGCGAAAGGAAATGAAAACACTAAAAGAATTAAAATTTACAGAGGACACCAATAATCTAGTTACGTTGTCCCCAGGCCGATGTAATTTATTTTGATTAGCACTGAAAATTTGCATTTTGTCTTCTTCAAAAGATTCGCAATAGAAAAACGTACTTATAGTTGTAGTAGTTAAGTTCGATAACACATTACCGGCAATCAACGACAGAAATGGTTGGTGTACTTTTGACGAATCTACCAGTTAATTGTCACTTCATACTGCTATCACGATTTGGAAGTGTTGTTGTGAGTTGGTCATAGTTTAACAATCGATTACGTCGTCATCTTGAATCGATTATATTGAGATTAAACTAAATTTTTATAGTCAAAGCCATCGCAATTCTTGATACCTTGAATTAGGCTGGGTAAATGCGTCATATCAGCAAAATTATTGAGCTTATATGACGCGGAAGTACCACCGTAGCGTAGATATGTACACGAATAATGGAGAATATTATAGGTTTTAGTATAGTTAGTGTAATAATGAACAATTTCAAATCATTCTTAATAATATAATTAGGTGACTCTTCACTGCGTAACTCCTCATACACTTTATTGATAGAAAACTTAAGGACTACTCTTTATGTACAATATTTTATACAATAAAGAAAAAACAGCGAACGCCAACCGGTTTGAAAGCGTAAACAAAGTCGCAGACTACCACATGAAGCCAAGCACATCTTACATCACTGGGTCAGAAGCTAACGGAGCAATAAGACACCACCGAGTGAGCAGCGCAGCCACTGAGCGAATCAAACAAACGCCGGTGGAACGTCCTGCGTCCTGCTTCAGTGCAGCACGCGCCGCGCGCCGCTGGCCGCCCGCCGCCGAACGAAACGGTTGCCGACACAAACGGTTTCCCTGTTGCTGATGAGAATGAAGGAACTTTCATAGCACTACTGATAACGACAAACACCATAATAACACTGGAACTGAAACGTTATAAAGAAGCTTGGGTACACATTAAAATGCACTTTTAGCATCCGAGCATATAAAAAGAGCATGCAAGTGTTGAACACACCACACACTGGCGAGTTCACGTCCTCTGCTAGAGAAGCTGACTAAATGAGAGCGTCAAACGCAGTCATCGTGCGAACCGAACAAACGTAGCGAGTCCTGCTTCACTGAAGCATGAGCCACGTGCTCTCACTCACCCGTCACCGAGACTCACTAAATGAACACCGATGTATTTGATTCATGATGAAACTAATTTTTCCATGTATTTACTTTGATTCATCTGTATGTATTTTCCAATTCTGGTTATTTATTTGATTCATCTTCGTTTTGAAATACCAGTTTCAACTTGAATTGCTTAACTATATTAGAATTGATGGCTGCTTGTATCGAATAGTATTATAGGCTATTAAATTAATCTGATAAATCTAATTGCAAATTAAATTTATTTTAAAAATATAGCTTTTTCAATTAATCAATCGTTTATTTGTCGAATAAGGTACGATGGTGATGGATTACATTATATTTTAGAGCTCCTATTCTGCCACCTAGTGGCTTACAAATTATTAAATTAGATTTTTTTTAAAATCGTCATTTGTTTAATAGTTAGTGTTTTGTTTTTAAGGCATTCGAACGTTTTTCGTCATCATGGATACGTTAAAAATCCGAGTAATTATGGAGTACGAGTACCGCCGTGGCAGCAAAGCGGCACAAGCGCCACGCGACGACGTTTACGGAGCGAACACTACACACGAACGCACCGCCCCTTATTGTATATATGTTATATTCCGTTCTGGAAATTTATTCTTGTAAAATGAACCCCGTGGTCGTCCGAAAACTTTGGTCGACAATGACGAATTAAAGGCGATTGTGGGAGCTGATGACACTCAATCTACGGCTGAATTAGCAGCAGCTTTCGACGTTAGCATCAAAACAATATTGGTCCATTTGCGTCAAATTGGCAAGGTAAAAAAGCTTGACAAATGGGTACCCCAGGAACTCAATGATCGCTAGCGCCAAGTACGTGTCGAGACGTGCCTTGCACTGCTCAACAGGTATACAAATGAAGGAATTCTGAACCTAATGGTTACTTGTGACGAGAAATGGATGCTGTTTGACAATCGTAGGCGCTCAGCAAGTTGGTTGGACCCTGGTTCAGCACAAAACAATGCCCTAGGCGAAAACTTACCCCTAGAAAAGTGATGGTCACTGTTTGGTGGTCTAACGCGGGTGTATTCATCACAGCTTCTTACCAAACGGAACGAGCATTACTGCAGATGTGTACTGTGAAGAACTGAACACAATGATGGAAAAGCTCGCACATCTCCAACCAGCTTTGGTAAATCGTTCGGCTTCACTGCTCCTGTACGACAACGCGCGACCTCACACTGCACAGCAGACGGTCTCCAAGCTACAAAAGCTGGGGTTGGAAGTTCTCCGTCATCCGCCGTACTCGTCAGACCTTGCACCTACAGACTTCTACTTTTTCCAGAATTTGGATAACTTCTTGGCGAGAAAAAGTTCAATAACCGAGAGGCAGTACAAAATGCCTTTGAAGAATTCGTTGTCTCCCGTCCAGCTGATTTTTTCAAAGAGGGCATCAATAAGCTACGCTACTACTACTACTGCGTTGGCAAAGATGCATTGATTGCATGGGTGATTACTTTGATTAATAGAAATAAAAATATAGAAAAAAAATATGCTTCATTTATTTAATGAAAAACGGCAACATCATAGTTAAAGACCTATTATTAATTTTAGCAAAAAGTTTAATGTCAAATAAAATAACAAATGTCATACATATGTATATAGTAGGACATAAATGTGGCGATTGCGCAAAGTTATAGCTTACCAATTTATCCGAGATATGTAACGATTCCTTCAAATCCTGCTCGGTCTGTCCGGCGCTCGTAAAGTACGCCAGCAAGAGGGCATGGTAGACCGAAAACGGGGAGAAGAATATGTTCTCATCAGGCACAGCCTTGTTTATAATGTTGAACAGACTTAACGTGAACTCCATTTGTCCCCTGTACAAGTTGTTACGTGCTTCGGGATTTAACTTTTTCGATGTATCGTCTTTATAAAAACACTGACTGCTCACTGTTGCCAGTGTGAAACACAACAATACGAATAATTTCAACATTGTGCACCTGAAAGATGAGAGAGTATTCATTAATATCGAATTAACACGAAATTACAATGGTATATTGAAATTATTTTTACAAGTTCGAATGTACGACTCATCGCGACACTTAAATGCACATTTAGAATGTTTTGTATGTAATATTAGTAATATCACGTAAACATACATATATACATTTTGGCATTTTCCTACGCGACTTGGCAAACGTAGCGTATGACGCCCTCCAGCCAGGTGGAGTGACGATATACGCAAAGTGGCTGGCAGTGGTTGGATGCGAAGAGCTGA
>DWME01009925.1:0-10576 GCA_018244795.1 Parelbella ahira ahira | reverse complement strand
GGCAAAATTCTGGGCTAAAACCATTTAGGGACTTAAAATGTGTTTGTCATCGACACGCTAAGAAGAAGAAGAAGCAAATAAAAGATGTTTGCATATGGGCGGTAAAATGCTCCCCGCGCGATCACTCACGTTTTACGGAAAGGCACGACTACTCTAGGGTTAATACAAAAAACGAATGTTCAAAACAAAACATTGACCCATAATACAATTGTAGAGGAAATTCAAACTTTCTCAGTACCTACTAATAAAAAAAACAACTCCTTGCGAATTGTGAAATCTTTCTCGACAAAGTTCCTTGGTTTCACGTGTACCTGCTTTCATTAGAAGGGAAACCCGTCAAAAGTCGCGTGGCGTAAAACGAAAATTGTTTTTTTTTTATTTCGCAATTACTTTTTAAAACTTTGGCAACGAAGCCAATGTAAGTCCGCGTGGCGTTCCACAAGATCTCGAAATTAATTACATTGTTTATGACTTGGACTGAGTCAATGGTGGCCTCCTTATTTCTTTCCTTATACTTCCTGATTACCTTCTATATGAAAATTATAATAATTATTACAAAAGTTGTAAATAATAGATCACGAATAATAGATCAATTCGAGAACACGATCCATACATCAAATTTAGAATCATATCATCCTGCCAACACACATGATTGATTTTATCATTCATCGATTAACTTTCATTACAGTCATCCAAAGACAATAATTAAAAAAAAAATATTGTACGACCATGTTGGATTTTAACAGGCCTGATCAGAAACCATAGTGTATAACATACCTGAATTTCACAAGTGTTGTCATAGCGTAATATATTATATCTTGAATGCATAGGTACCGTCGACTCATTGGAATTTTCAATAGTAATACATACGTATATTTAGTAGGGTTGTGGTAAGATGTTATAAATTTAAGCAACGCCATAGTGGTCGTCCAATAATATGAATTTTATAGATTACTAGCTATACCCCGCGACTTCGTCCGCGTGGAATTGAAAGAAAAAAAGGAAAGCAGTAAAAATGTAACAAAATATTTTGAATTAAGATAAGATAAGAAGAACGGATCGGTGGAATTATAAAAGATACCTATCAATCAAAAGTATGATATAAGCACTGGAAATAAATTTCTAAATGAAATCGTTGAGACACAACCGTCAGCAATAGCCCGCTCGCGTTCTGAGCCCACGCGATAGACAGCCATTGTGATATTGATTCGTTGGTGGGAGAAGTGGTGGGGGGCGCGTGAGCTGCGCACGGTACTGGACGGTACTAATTGGACGTTGCAACATTACTTTATTTTTCTAAATTAAAATCATTTTCCTAAAATAATTCTAAAATAAAAGTAGCCTAAGTTACTCCTTATTACATCAGCTATCTGCCTGTGAAAGTCCCGTCAAAATCGGTCCAACTATTCCAGGGATTAACAGAAACAAACAGACAGACAGACAAAAATTTTAAAAAATGATATTTTGGTATATGTACCGTGTGTATATACATATGCATTTAGTAAAAAGCGGTTATTTTAATATTACAAACAGACACTACAATATTATTATATAGTATAGATGTTATAGGAGTTAAACAGTAGGCTGACCGAATATCTTCCGTAACATATAATCCAAATAAATATAACTTTGCAACTCTATGTTTTTAGTCTATCGTGCCTTTCAAACGTATTCAAATACATATCATAAATGTATTCGTTGACCTAAATTTTATGGCGTTTGGCCTAGGGCGAATACGAAGATACAAAATTTAATATTATTTCAAAATATAAATATTTATGGCAATGTAATATGTAAATAAAATATTTCTTCATACACCATAGTGAACTGAGACACAATCTGGTTATATTGATCTAATTACACTCTGGTTATATTGATGATAGACTAAGATGATTACATCGAGCACGCACCTGCAGCAAGTCGGCCTTCGCGTTGAGGTCGTGCCGGAGCTGGGTGATGTGGTCGCGGGCGCCGCGCAGCTCCCCCTCGAGCGCGGTCACTCGTGCCTCCAGTCGTCCGTTCGCAGTCAGCAGCTCCTTGCCAATACGCGCCGTTAATTCCAAGTCCTTCTCTTTCTATAGACGGTAACATTTTAAAATAAACGAAACACAACTTATGAAACACGACAATACATTTAATTAGACAAGAAAATCGAAAACAAAAAAAAGTCATGCACGCAGAGAAATATTGATAATTTTTGTGGCGAACAATGAGACGCAATCATTATAAGCGTCTAGAAGAAACTTCATCACAAATAAATTATCATTACATAAACCATACGTGTGGAGCGCGGAGACCACGCTTCCGACAAAAACAACATGATTGTTTGACAAGGACAATAGCAGATTCCCAGTGGATTGTCGATGTTACCAGAAATCGCTTACAACTACAGCACTTAACAACTTGCACGATAAGTAATAATCGAACATAGGTGGTACGTTACATATCAAATAATTTACAAATTCCTATAAGATGTGAAAAAAAAACGAATTAAAAAACAAACTTACTTCTTCTAAGAGCCGTGTAACCGCTTCGATGTCATTGTAGGTTTTTGTCATTTGGCTCACCCTGTTGCTGCATAGAACTGCAATAAGAACGACACACTTGTAACACTATTGAATACAAAAACACAACTCTTAGTAAACATAGGCAGAACTAATAAGGCGTAATGAAACATATTATAATGATAAGATAAACACTGTATATAATAATCATTTACACAATTATCAGATTGTCCTACACACACGCTTTATATACACACAGACACGACGAAAAGACATTAGTAGATACAAGCGTTCCGTACAAATTAATTCACGAAAATTCTGACGATTTACAATCAGTCAACACTTGTTCGGAAATGATCGACTAAAAGATTGTAGTATTATTAAGAAAACGCGACGTTCCAAGATTTATTCAAAATGCGTTTGATATTATTATTAGAACAAGGCCGTATGCCAAGTACAGGTTCAATTTTATTGTATTAACATCAACGCATTCTGAAAAAGCCATGAACAAATTGAAATAACTCTGTAATATTATAGTAAGTGAATGAAATAGTACGGTATTTTTAATTTTTAAAGTAAATATTGCATCTAATTTTGTAACCGTCCATGAATTGCGACAAGCTGGAATGCGAAATAGAAATAAATATGTAACGTTATCCTAAACGATACAAACTAATTCTTTGTGCTTTGATATTCGATGGGATTATAGATAAGGAATTACTACGAAAGAATTTTATTATTTCTGTCGCATCTATGATTAAAACAAAATTGTAAATGACTATACTAAAGTAATTTTAATTAATAACATTTTAAATAAAAATTTACATATTATTATGACTAACCAATTTTAATTGACATTATTAATTAATTATGTTTAGTTTAGTATGACAAATTTACCAATTAATTGTCTTTTACAATAATAACAAAAATTAAAACTCTAATATTTTAGGCTTTTCACCTTATATTAACGCGAATTCATCAAAAATTAACAAAAATTGTCAAATTAATCTGGAACGGACCTAACACGTTTCTACACAAATAAACATTTGAAAAATAATAACTACTTAAAAAAATAACCAATTCCAACCAAATTTCAATAATATAAATTGCGGCTTAAATTTTCAAAGTTTTCACAATGTAAGTGTGCAGCGGCGCGGGCGCACGCGACGTAACAAATGGGTAATGTAATAATTACAAATGACAATCACTAACGGCCAGTCGCCGAGTGGCGTGTACTCGGCTGCACTCCACTGCGAATACTCGGACGGCGCTCGCCGAAGACGAACATTGATAAGATACAGTGCACAGGTAAATTAACAATACAAAATTCATTCGCGAAGATCAATCTCTTTGTCGCCATAAAATAGAGTAAATACTGACCCGTAAAGATATCATCGATCTCCGAGAATTGCGAGGTCATGGAACCTTTATCGTATGTCGAATGTATAATTAAGATAATGAACACACGCAGAAGTACATTCTGCGGAAACGAAACGAAGGGCCGAACAGTGGTTATTTGAAAGAACGTGAAATACAGACAGAAAACGTGCTAACTTGAAAACACTAGTGTAAACTGCCCGATCGAGTCGGTGACTGCGCACGCAACGTGCGGCGCCGGCTCTGGAGGCGCGCAAAACAGACTATTGTGCAACATGGGAAAACTGGAGTACAAAGACAACAGACGCAATAAGTATTTACTGATCAATTCCTTACGTGTATGATCGCTAGCTTATTATAAACCTTAGCTTTGAAGAGAAGAAAAAGAGAAATCAACATTTTTTCAACCGATATAATATGTAGAAATTACGATGAAAAACGTCTAACTTGTAACAGATGATGAAATTATATGACAAACGTAACCACACCTAGAACGACAACACAGTAGTATATTTATAACTACAAAGAAGAAAATAAAACCAATGCTTAAACAAACAGCCTTATGTGAAGTCGATTCAAAAGGAGATAAAAATATTTAAACTTTCCGAATGAACGTCGATCAATGTTCTCAGTACAAAGACTATCTACAGAAACAATTCAATAGTGAACCAACTCAGTATATATTACAGTCAAACTCATTTCATAAGTATGTACCTGTAATAAAATCTATTAACATGGTCATATTATGTACAAGCAATTACTATCTATTTCTTATATAATACTGTACAATAGCATTAACCTTATCGTTAAAATAATGTTCCATACTCAAATTAACTGTATATGTCCATATGAGCGAAAAATTATCGAAGACGCCATTGAAGCGTATCGACATTGTTATACGGCAACATTGTTACAGCGGTGCGACGATTGGCAATCTATTACACTCGAGTAGAGGCACAGTCGGTTGCATTGCTGCTTTCCAGTCGAACAAAAACCAAGTGCTGGGAACCTACATCAATCATGGCTGAACACAATGACGCCCATGTGATTTTTTCCCACTCTTACCTAACACTAACGTTACAAATAAGACGGATATCGATTGTGCCCGCGGTTACCTCTCGAACACAACTAAAGGACTTTCTCGGTTTTTACCCGGTCGTCTTCTATTTCGCGTCTCCCAGTTCACAGTTCACTGCTTACGATGAAGTTGATCGTTCGAAAACAAACGACCCTACATACCTGATGAGTTTTCATATTGTGTACCGCTTACCCACGCGGACCGAACAAAAAATTCCAAGGCGTATTATATGCAGAATGAAACCAACACTGAATGCATTTAACTTACAGAAATAGCTAAAAAATTGCCACTAATGTAATGTTACATTTTGAACGTTGTTTACAGTGCAACAATTGATAATAACCCGGCAGCCTTAAAGTGATCCATCTGTCGTATATTATGTGCAATTTAGGTTTTGATGTGCGGTTATCGAAAGTAGTCAGCGTTACTAAAAGCTTTCTAAGTATCGTACTGTACAACTTTCTACATTTTAGATACAAAACTTAGATATAGGCATGTATCTTATTGTGTTGTGTTCTGAGAAACAGTGTCTATTGAAATACATTAAAACTCTATTATACAACTGGCCACACGACAACAAAAAGAAAACGTCTATTTTGCTGTAGCTTTTGTTAATTTATGATAAAGAACTAAAATGTTTAAAATGACAATGTGTCTAAATGCAATTTACATATTAAACATAGGTACCTATTAGTTACACAAATAAAATACATACAATACAAATAGTACTGCATGAAATGTTTCAACGAGATGATCTTATTGACAGATCAAGTTTAGACATCGAAGTGTGGACAGTCATACATTATGATTGAGATGCAAGCAAGAAAATATTATTAAACAACGAGTTACAATCATATGAATGTGTAAGGGTCATGTAGGGGAATTGGAAGCTTTGAGAGTATGTAATCAATACAATGAGTTAGAACGACAAAAGCGAAGGAATGCTAACAACTAAACCTGATGAGTGATGCAATAGTGAGCCGACATGATTGTTCACGTTCGAATCTTGGTCGTACCTCGATCAAGGAGTAATGTCCTTATGACGCGAAAGTAGACACGTCCGAACCTGTCCCGCGCCAAATGGTACAGGAAATCGGGATACTCGCCGAGACACTCGCGGAGCTCCGCGTCGGGAAGGAAGCTCAACTCTTGGAAAAGCTCGCGATCGAAGCCGGGCGGCGGCGAGGCGCGCGGGCCGCCCGCGCACCCCGCGCCGGTGCCCGCACCGCCCTCCGCCGTGACGCACCCCAGCCGCGAACATCGGCCCCGCCCGCGTCACGCCGGCGATGATTCTCCCCCTCACTCCCCAATGTCACTTCTATAGTCCACTATGTATTCGCACAATTTGAATTTCTATTACGTCCGACGCTTTAAAATCTTCAAGGTTAACTGCGATATCATTCTTCGCTCCGCTAGCTTGAAAATTAATATTTACTTTGTTGGACATTCACAAACATGTCGTGCAGTCGTGCCCGACTTAATTATCAAGCACGATTTTTGTCGTTACTGAGCATTGAAACTGAAACTTGTCGGAAAAAATTCACTAGACGCGTGGAAACCCGTCAAAACCGTACACACGTTGATCACGTCGCAATTAAAAGAATAGTGTAAAACGCGCCAGATAATGTAAGAGTAATGAGTTCGAGGTAAACGTTAGTGACCGAGTATTAGAAGAGGAGGAGTATTGTTAATTTGTATGTTTCCTTTGAATATTAAGGGTATCGAACAAATTAGAAGAAGTCATAAAACCAATGTAACTTTTAACTCGTAAGGTGGATGGTTTGAAAGCAAACAACAAACGAGACAACGTTTGTATACAACTCAGTCTAAATAAGATTTTTAATCAAATACGACAATAACATTTGCTATACTACTAACAATAAGTTTTATTTTGATTTTATAATTCACACCTTCACGAATATTTTTTACTAGAAGACACTAGTGACACCTACGATTACCTCCAAGTTCTAATGCTATTTGCTTTGAGTATGTAACAATAGATAATTCAAATGTACACTGTAAATATAAAACAGTATACAGTAAATATAAAACAATAGAAATAGTAGACAATTCACATTCACTTGTCCATGTTTTGTATTGACTGCGGACATAAAACGATTCAACTAGATGACGAACTAAAGTATCGAGGCCTCAATGAACCGTTGCAAAAGAGTCAGTTAATCGTTTTCATGTATTCATGGCCAAGAGGAAAATCCATGAAAATAATTCAACGATAATTATCTCTTCGCCTCGAACTTAAGCTACATAGTTGTGGAGGTTTAAAAATTTCAAATAAAGCTTCTATGTACGTTTAGATACACGGCATAGCCATTATTGGCGGTCATTTATAAGAGAATTAACATTGATCACCTCTACAACAATGTTTTTCATGTGTCGCTCTCCACTCGGTCATAATATTAGTACATAAATAAAACAGTAGAATACGTCCCCAGCCGCTGTCAGGTGATATGGAATAAAAAGTGTTTACTCAGTCCGGTTTTTTCATGGCTGTTTCAAAAGATATTCATAATGTTTGGCGCCTAGTGTTCTCGTTGCTGGGGGAGCGCTTTAAGGTCGGCGGCGTCGGCGCCTCGCACGTGATTCAGCGCCTGACGTCAAACAGCCTTCTCTTGTTCATATTATGGTTATGTTTTGACATACATCCCACACCACGGTTATACATTAACGATCGATTATTTCATTCGCTCTTGGTTATCGTTCAAGTGAAGAATGAAGTAGTAGAAATAAAAACACTAGACATTTGTTTTCTACAATAGACTCGATCGTGCTCTGATTTAGTTTGTTTAGGGTAACATATTCCGTACATGAAAGCGAATAACTATTTGTTATTAAATTATAATAACCAGAAAGTAACAACTTGAGGTCAAATAGACATTCTGAGGTCACCGCGTGCGCTCTAGTGGCTTACGTAACAAATAACCTTTTTGGATAAAAGTTATTGTGTTAATCACGTAAGACTTATTGTATTTATTGAATTATACAAAGTAAATAATATAAAGAAATTTTCATATATGTATTATGTACTAACAAAACTGTGTAGCTTTACATTAAATAGTGTATTGAATATTCTCATTACATGTGTAATTAAAAAAAATTTACTAAATGTTTTGGACGAATGTTAGATAATCTTTTCAGGCCTTTGTGATAAATGCTGTACGTGCTCAACGAGTACTAAGTATCGTAGATACGGTAATATTAAGGTAATGAGGACAATAAGAATAACTGCTTATTTTGATAACAACACGGATAAGATTATGTAGAGCTTATAGAAGCGTGCACTAATTCCTTGTCACAGAAGTAGATCCGTCTGTGTCTCGCAACGGTTACTCCACCGCAAATTGTCTCGCAAGTGAATTTTTTCATTGTCAATTTAGACAAACTAACGATGTTCAGTTTCTCTTACATACGTACGCAGCTTTTATATACAATATAATATGTAATATAGTATGTATGAACATCGGCAACTGTAAAATTTCATTTTAATACAGTCGGGAATACATTACCGTAAAATTACGAAGTGTAACATAATAAAACAGGTACCCACTACTTATAACAGTACTCGTGTCAAGTATTTGTATCGCAATTGTACTAGATATCATAAGCTCGTCTCCTACTACACGAGTGGGACGATAAAGGTAAGTAATCATATAAATGGGAATGTACTACCCCTTCAGGGATTACAGGAGTGATGTTACGTTTAATTATGTAAATATATATATTGCTTTACGATGAAAATTTTTTTTCTTAACCGTGCAAAATCCTCTTCCGTTTAGTACACAGTAATAGCAATACAACAAAGTTAGGCTGTAAACGTAACACGGCCCGACTCAGCGCGGCTGAGCTACATAAACGTGCGGGCTATATTTTTGTCTCAAAAGCGAGCGATTTCTTTAGTAACGGTCCTAACGTTCGAGGCCAGTGGTAATAAACTTTCACGATCAAGTGCAGGCGTTTGCAGCCGATGAACACGTGTACACTGCGCCTCGTGTGTATGTATGCGCGCACGCAACCGCCGAATCGGTCCAAAATTCGGCCCATTCATCATCGAATCGAATGATGACATAAAACAGTAAATTGACATCGACCTCTGTCATTTTGAATTCGAAATCATACTGCACCGACGAAAACGGATATATTTAATTCTGTTTTTATTGTCTATGCCATTTTTTATAAATATGTACTTAATATTAGGCTTTACAAAATATTTTTTTATAATTTACATTTAGCTGAGGATTATTTATTTCTTTGCTGTTCATTAAAGTTAAGTATTAACTTTGTAAGTAGTACATAAATCCCTTCCGTTTAGTACGTAATAATGACTACAATTGATTTACATTTTACCAGTGTTCGTGCTCACATCGGCAACGTAATTGGAAAAATTATTTAATTTAATACTTATTAGAGAGCAATTAGGTCTACATTAGCATATCAGTACGCATGATAAGGTGAAGCTCAGGAGTAGAACAGTAACTGGAATGCATCTGCCTCATGACGTAATACGCAATAGTTTCTAGACTCTGAACACACATACATGGGGTGTACTACGCAAGCGGGTATGCAGTGTTGCGGTTCTTGGATGCTAAATCACTCTTGACTTTACAAGAGAGAACGACCAGTTCACATTCAAGGCGAAAGATGTTTTATTTCTTGCGCAATGTACCACCTGAATTCCAGCGTTCGTTGACATTAAGTTACCATCAAAAATTGCTGTACGATTATAGTTTCCTCAAAACTGCATTGTTAAGCGTACGAGCCATACTTACCTTCTACGCGGCAAGTAGCGCAACATTGGCTGATAACGTAAGCACGCTATTTAGCGTAATCATTAATTGTCAACGCATAATACTGCATACAGTTGAAACTAATTTGCAACAATAAAACTTACATGGACATCATCATCGCTACTTGACTTAATACGATCATGCAAAACGCTGGCCCAATTATTAACACTACATACGTATACTTATATTAATTAGAATTCTACATTTGAACAATATAGATACATATATAAGACTAAACTATAGTTATGTACCATAGAACGGCATATAGGTAGCGGCGTTGTAGATCGTGCAAAACCGTAACTTGTTATTATCAGTTCCATATCGTTTAAACAAACTCTCCATAGTACGTATAACGAGATAATGAACGTAATAATTATTTTCTCACGGTCAAGATAACGGATAGGTCAGGCGGTGGGCCGCGGTACGAGGGAGGCGCTGCCGTCAGCGTCGCGACGCAATTCTCCCGATTCCCGAACACACCTCAATTAATGGCACGCCGACTCATCGCCTATATTCGTACCGCATTCGAGCACTCAATATTATACCTTTCCAAACGGCGCCGGACGCGGGTTCAACATTCAACGGTTACGGCTTAGCGAGAAGCGCAGTCAATAAATTAGAGCAAATGTACCTTACATAAGACTAAAGTGTATACATCACTGGATCGATATCCGACATCACTAGTATAAGGTGCGGGCCGGGTGGACGGCGATCGCAGCGGGCGAGGAAGGACGTTCAAGAATGCCAATCGAGTCCGTGTATGAGTATGCCGTGTAGGAACGGGGCCACGTGTAATTCTATAGAGGGATCGGCGA
>DWME01009924.1:0-10576 GCA_018244795.1 Parelbella ahira ahira | reverse complement strand
AGTAAAATTGGAAATGTATTAGGTAAATAATAATTAATTAATTAAATAATAAGAGTAATGTAATATTACATAGTTATAAATACAGGAAGTAAATCTATGCAGTATCAGTACCGTTTACAGAACATGTCATCAACTGTCCAGCAAGTTGATAAGTTGTTCTGCTTTATATTTAACTTCGTACGTATAGAAACAATTTCTGTTTTATAATCTATCTTTTATTACCCTTTTTAAGAGATAAATACGTAACATCATGCCTTTAATTCCCGGAGTGGTGGAAAGGGAGTGTACACGCCTACGTTTATAAACTAGGATGTTACAGGGGATGACCCTATTACGGGGCACAAATCCACTCGAGCCACTAGGAATTTCAAGTTAGAAAAACCTAATAGTACAAGGGAAAACCCAATAGCACAAAAAAAGCCCATAGGGCTATTTAAAAAAATATTTTAGGTAGCCTGTCTCATTACCGAGCGATTTAAATTTCGAAAACTTAACCCAACGGCTTTACTTATATGAACACAAAAGCACAAACACTCAATAATATATTATATTGGTATGGTTATGTTACAACAAACCCACAAAGCGGTTTCCGATCGCGAACATATCATATTTATAGATAATGTTGAATATTATGTCATATTATGTTTTTTATCGATGTCATAATGGTTACAGATTAGCATTACTGTCAGTATTTTGATATCAGTGTATATTAAAAAAGACTCTTCTGTGTACGCCTATGTATGTAGTTTTTGTTTGTGGCCATTAACAAGAATAATAATGATTTAGCTTATTGCTTCACACCTTTTTTGGTTTTCATAATTTTAATAAGACAATTTCTCAAAAAAATTAATGTATTAAGGCGAAGTGCAAAAAAGACAAAAAGTTTTTTTTCTTGCTTACAACTTCCAATAGAAAAGTTACATAGTACCAAAACTACCGTTTAAAAATAACTGACTAATTAATATAAACTAAACTGACATTAACATTAACAGTCGATATTAGGATTTTAACAATGTCCTGTCTAGGCGGCAATGGCCATTTTGTTACACTCTTCACATATTTAAATAAAGAATGCAAAGGTAAAAACTATTTGCACACTAATACACACACGTATTACATATGTACACAAGCTCTTACACTCATACTACCGCACATTAGCCGGAAGTTATATGCGATTAATATGATACCCGCTTGCCGACATCTTATACGTTTTAATGCCCAGTTATATACCGGTTTATACTGGTACATACCGGCTTTTACTAGTTTTTTACTGGCTCTTATTGGCTGACACGTTGTCGTGGGGTAATAAAATACAGTATTTAACTAATTCTGGTTGGAGTCAACGAGCAATTTTTTATAACGCTGATTATTATGTCTGTGTAGGTTTTTTTGTATGTGTTTGTGCGAATAAAATTAATGAATTTATTGTGTCTAATATTGTAATTTTTTTGCTCTGTGTATGTTGCGCTTGCGAATACGTGTCTTTTGTTTCAAGGAGAATATTGGTGTCTCAGTTATAATTTTACTGACGTATCATTCACAATTATAATCCATTATATTAAAAGAAAAGCGAAAATAACAATGGATTCGCTACGCCAATTAGACTAACAATTCATGATTTCATATGTACATATATAAACATACATAATAATGTACGTCACTGATAATATGTTCGATTTCGACTTTTTGCTAATGTCCATGTATATTATATTTATAATATTTTAAATTATTAGTATATCACCATGCCAGGTCTCTTCCAAGGTGGGCAGACTGTACCGAATAGTACCTACGTGTATCTTGTTGAATTGATTCTTGTGGAAATGTAAGTACACTTAAGATAAAATCTAAGTTTAATCTTATGTTTTCAATTTTAAACACAATGTTTATATATGCACATTATTTTGTTTTTTGCCGCCTAAACTGCAACTTGGCTAAAAATACTAGTAGGTACCTAACGCTACTTTGACTGTTTAATTTATATGTTTTTCCAAAATGGATATATGTGTGTCGTAATTTAGTTTTTGACTTCATTCAATTCTTGAATTATCCCAACGTTCTCTCTGTCGTATTATAATGTGTATTTCTAGGCATTTTATGCAACGCCCTATTTACAACATTTACGGTAACATTACAAATGTAACGAATGTACGAAATAAAAACCGGTTTTGTTTGACGCGTTTTGTTTTTATCACAGCGAGTATACATATTTTAGGGTTGTACAAAATTTACAGCAGTTTCCCGAGCCTTTCTGAAAACATTGTTTTAATGCACCTGTAACTGGTAAAGCGAGAGGACTACACTCCTTTGCTTACCCCGTCGGGGAAATACAGGCGTGATGAATGTTTGTGCAGATTAGCGGAAGCACTTGTTAGTTATCAAATCGATTTTTTATATATGTATTTCTAAAACGAAATTTCCGATATATTAAGTAGCAGACAGAAATTATTCTATTCACGCTCGTTCCGTACGGAATCATTTACCACAATCAGCAATTATCGGTCACTCGACGAGTGACTGACCGCTTTCAGCGCTATTTAAATTGATACATTATTTTTAATAAGCTTGGTATATTACAGTTTAAGTTAAGAGCTTTTGATTTTTTAAAGAGCTAAAATTACCTGAGAATTAAAAATATTCAGATTTGGCAGACTTAAAATATTAACAATAAATAATTCAATAAAATTTTTCATCTGTAGGTATATTGCGGGCGTAAACTCTACATAGTATTTGTCGTGTCTACAAAATTTAATATTTAATCAAATGTCGAAGTATACGAAACCGGGTGAAGTGTTCACGACAAAAAATGAATTACTATTCATTCTTAACACATACACACATTGGCAAGACAATCTATTTTATGACTTACCTGAAGGTTCGTAAAGTTTAAATTCTATTAAACGCTAGTAAAATTCGCAACTTTTATAAGCATTCCATTCGTGTCTGTATAACAGGTTAGGTGTAAATAAAAACGGTTATGTAAATAACGGGCACTGAGAAATAAGAAAATTTAAATTTTAATGTGTATGTATGTTTTGGTATAAAATTATATACCTACTGGCTGAATTTCCAATTATTACCCGAAAAGACAAAACTTGATAAAATAATTATTCTTAATTATTCGTATATTATAAATTGCGTGAATGTATTTTTAATTAACAATAATTTCAATAAACAAAATCCAATTTACCATAAGGAAATTTCCAGTAATTAAGGAAGTAATAAATTACACTAAAATGTTTTTCTTATTTTTTTAAATTAAAATATAACCAAATTTTGGTTCATTAATTATATTTTTAATCGTGAATGACAATATAATTTATTCAAAAAAGTATCCGTACACTCTTATATGATCCCAAACTAGGCAGAAAGTCTACCCAGGTGGCTGGTAAACGACATAAATACAATAATAAAATAAACACAAAAAATACTTACACGCAGTTCCGAATTAAGACAGAGGACTTCGCCATTGTAATACACTTAAAATTCGGTTATAAGTTCTAAATTTAAATTCACACAACACACATTTTCGAATATAAACCGTATAAACTGTTTCTAAGCACCAATCGTATTTGTCAATTAAATTTATTGCATATATCTAAAGAACCGCTTGCGCTCTAAATTCAAAATTGAAGTATTTAAGTTCACAAATTGTATTTTTCGTGTGCCGCAAGACCGGTGCAGTCGGTTCTCCAGACGATAATGTTAATGTATGCTCTGAACGTTGTGGGTATCGCAACGGCTACACCGGCTTTAGTGCGCGGGAGTTGTAAAATCGTGTGCTTACATACACAAGCATTACATATCGATGTTGTTTATTACAACTTTATCGTGAAACACGTTACAATAAACTTAATTAAGACTTACAGTAATATTATAATAGATTGCAATATTGGTTAATGCTGTTGTTAATTCGAGTAATGGTTAAGTTTTAGTATCCATTGTGTTTAAGGTGCATGAAGAAAAAGAATTTAATTAGAATGTAACAATAAAATTAATTACTGATCAACACTTTCAATTTTTATTTAAAATGTGAGTGCAGATTTAAAATAGAGTAAATTTGTAATAAGCAGGAAATTATTAAAATTAAGAGTAGTAAAAAGATTCCAAAACGGTTTTATACATCGAGCAGAGAAGCGGGACAAAGACTAGAATAATGATATTTAGAATGCACGTTGCTTACACCAGAATATTAAACATTAAATATGTACGACTTGATGACATAAGAAATTGTGTTTTTATTCGATATGCTAATCCTAATGCCCACTTGTTATCGCTAACACATACTAATGCCAATAAATGTTATTTATGTGGCAATAATAATAAAATTAATAATATAAACTAAAAATCAATAATATTATCGATATTAGGCACCATCACTAGGAATCGGACTTTCGACTGTGAGTTTGTTTACCATTTCGGTCACAGCGAATCGGCGTATGGATGCTCCTGATCAATTGTAGCGGGATATAGTGCTGTGCTGAGATGGTTTTTTTTTATTTTGCGTGGGTTGGAATGCACAATTAAAATTTGCAGACGAACACTTCTGCGTAATGGTCGCTGTTGGTCGCTGATGGGTGATCGTGTTTTGTTCATTTTGTTATTGTATGTTTATACCGCGCTGTGTTTATTGTTATTTTGCTTGCTTACTTAGGTTACTACTATTAGAATGTATTTTAATTTCGCGACTCTGTTCTGCTTTGTATGTTTAATTAAGGATTTTGTTTATTTTTAATGAGTTTTTCTTGACTTGCATGTAACTAGGCTTAAGAGAGACTGATATTTAGATAGATACTTGGAATTTCTTTGTGTGTGTGTGTAACGCTTTTGGGGTTTGAATTGTATACGTTTGTTTTTACTGTTTTATTTATATTTAAATTTAGTACGCTTTTGTAGTAGATTTTACGCGTTTTATACCAGTCAACTCTCGGTGATAGTAAGAATAATTTATTAGATGGCAACAACAATGCTATTTCACAATAATAATAAACACAACTATAATATAAAAATACATGTAAATAAAAAAAATATAACTTGTATTGTTATGATTAAAATGAACTTCTAATTTTCATACATTTATTATTGCAATTTATTTAGAGCAACTATTTATTAAGTGATTCTTATTTATTTATTTATTTATTATGGCTAGAATATCGCACTTTGTTATCGACTTGATTCATCATTATTTTATACCGAAGTTGTTAGCAAGAGTCGAACGGCTGGCTAATTTAAATTTATATTTATTTGATCACGATACCTAGCTGACCGAGAATGTCTGGAGCGAAGCAGTCGCCATTTGAGTGGAGCTATTTATAATAATTGAAATCCGCATACGTCTGTCGTATTTTATTCTATACGCGCTTGAATCTAGCCATATTTGTATTTGATTTTTTATTTTTAGTCATCGCATAAAATATGCCAACTACCTTTACAATATGTTAATTGAGGTATGTACATATGTACCTATGTAGCGCGTCTTGTAAACGTAGCGTAGGACGCCCTCCAGCTGGTGGAGTGACGATATACGCAAAGTGGCTGGCAGCGGTTGGATGCGAAGAGCTGAAGATCGAGCTCAGTGGCGGGCTATTGGAGCGGTCTATGTCCAGCAGTAGACGGATGACGTGATGATGATGATGACGATGAACTGAGGTATGTCTACACATTGTATTAAGTAACTAAGTGATATGTATACATAAATATTGTAAAAAATAAAAATACTGAGAAATAATTAAAACAAGAAGTTTCACGTAACATTCCGAGACCAAATGTAATTTTAACGTGAAAGTACGTCGTTGTATCTCCGATGTACATTTTTTCATTGTATTGTTTTAATTTTTATTATTACTATATTAAAATTATTTTGTGCCCGATATATGGCAATAGACTCAGCCCCTATTCCATCGTGAGACGTAGAACTTAACAGATGAATTGTGTAAATGTACTATACTCCTCTACCTACCCATTCGGTGAAAACAGGCGTGAAGTTAAAAAAAACTATTAAGCATGTGTCAAAGAGATATAATGTGTCTCGTTACTTTTCCCAATTTAAATACGTTCCGAAAGAGCGTTCCGAAAACCGAATCTAGAGATGAATGTATAAGAAGCGTCAGCCCTGTAAGGGGTACAGATATTTGGCACTTTTTTCTCGGCCTACCTCTTCAGGGGTACGGTGTGATGATATTATGAGAATAATTTTTGAATTGTATTATATGTTAAGTGCCCACACCAAGATGATGTGTCTTCGTGTACCAAATAAGCTGGACACACTGTTGTATCGCGGCAGAGGCTGACGTGTCTGTAGCCTTTGTAATGTGATAAAAGCGTGTCCTATCTCAAATACCTGTTCGCTTACAGTGTAATTATTGCAAGCGCTAGTTATTGTGCAAATTGTACTGAAATGACCAATATATCACTCCTCTTACAGGTGATAGAGGGAAATAGCAGTTACATCCTGGTGTTCAAATTCCTTTGATTATTTCGTTGTTTTTTTTCTTCTATTCTCCGTTTCTCTCGTGTATTGTGTATTGTTTATAAACGTCACGTCACCTGTAATCCCCGAAGTGGTAGGCAGAGGAGTGTAGTACACTCCCACGTTTTACCAGTTACGTTTTACGTCCCATTTAATAGATTGTGAGCTTATTGCGATACACCGGGCACAGACCAGACTCCGAGTCACTACTAGAAATTCTAAACTAGAAAAATCTAATAGTACCCGACCCGGGATTTGAACCCAGGACTTTCCGATCGGCAGTCGCGCATGCAACCACTCGACCAACGAGACAGTGTATTATCTATTTTAATCGATATTGTAATTTCCACAGACTACACTTTCGCGGGTAGGTACATTGATAAGTTCCTACTTATACATATATTAGTAGTTATGAATAATGCGTTAGATAATTTTCAAACGTTTAAAAAAAGTGTAAAAAACATTATGAACTTTGTGTCATCACGGCCATAACAATAGCTAATCCTTCTGTGTTTATTAATAAGAAAATTAAAAATATACCGTGATTATTCTTAAACATTGCCTGATCTTACTGGCGACAAAAACAAATTTAAAAGTTTTATAAAAAAAAAGTTTAATTTAAAAAAAGAATTCCACTATCCTTTAACCCACACAGCCGCAGATAGTCCAAATATTGCCATAGTGTATCATACAGCCGTGCCTCGGGTCACGTCACTCAGTACACTTTCATCTACACGTGTCTACGTGATCGTGCTCACGTGTACATAACTTCATTTCACGGTAACATTGTCGGGGAAGTATCGTACTTAGTCGCGGTAAAATGTGTATTGGATACTGTTCTTATAAAACTTAGTAACACATTGCAGTTAATTAATGTTCTTGGAATTGATCTTCAGATGAATCACCTCAGCTGCTGAGTTGATAATTGTGGGTTCGATTCCCACGTAATACAAATATTTATGTGATTAGCAGTTGTCTTTTTTTTTGTTCTGTACCTGAATGTAAAATAATGCAAACATGTAATAAATAATAAACAGTTTATTTTAAAATAATTTCATTCGAATATAAGTAATTTACCTGCAATATCCTGGTTAATATTTTATTTTAAAGTATTATAATTTTTATTATATTTTGCAATATTAATTGAAAAAGTGATGACAAGCTTGTTGTGTTGTCGTTGTCTATAGTTCGGTTGGCGCTCAGCAAGGACTTTGAAAAAAAAAAATACTTTTCGTGAACCAGTATAACAATATGTTGACAACTAAGTAATTGTATATCGTTATGTATATAGATACCGTTATATATATAGATACCTATGAATGCTTATCAGTAGTCTGATATTATCACAGTATAGATTGTCTAGTTGGCAATAAGATTGTTATTGATTACTTTTTCGAGTAATAAAAGAATTAAAGCTGTGACAGGGATGTTCAGGACCACCTAAGACTTTGTTTAAACTCTTTCACACAATAAAATCCTTCCTCGATTTTAAGGTTATATATCACTCGCTCTAACCCTGAAAGAAAACATTGGAAGGAATCTGGACGCCCAAGACTTCTCCATAATGTTCTTTATGGGTTTTGAAGTCTACGTGAATTTGGTCAACACGGTGTACCTTGGGGTCCTTCTAATAACGGTGTTTTCGGTGCGTTTTCAGCTCCTTTTGGACAAACAAGCTTATATGTACTTCTATTGTATTTTAGGCTTCAATAAAAATATAAAATAAACGAGTTCGTACGCGCTACTCTGAGGCGCTCGTTTAACTCAATGTACGCTTTAGCTGTTCTCTTCCTTTCAGGATTCCTAGGCTAAGAATTTTCAGAAATAATTGTTTGAAAGTTCTATTTATATTATTAATAGTACTTTTTGTTTGTCTCTTTGAGAACACTGATCTTGGCAATTGAACGTTGAAGTGAATGAACTGTATGATCATTATTTCAACATCGTTCAACGTCACTTTCAGTTTTACACGTAACATCACTGTAACCTTGAAGAGCAAAGCAAAGACGCGTTAGAAAATCTAATATGTAGTATCCGACACGGGATTTGAAACCAGGACCATAAGCGGTCGCGCTTGCAAACACTCGACCAACAAAGCGGTCATTTAAATTTAAGGCAGACTCAAATAAAAATACATTATCATAATTAAATTTCTAAGTAATATGTAATTACTTATAATTGCATAGTGATCATTCGCGTCATTAGTTTTGTTATATTTTTGGAATTGAGTTTATCACTAATCTACACATCGGACATTATCATTATATGTTATATAACAGTAACAATTGATTAACGAAGTATTGTTTCGAAATTTGAATTTTTTTTATTGGATTAGGAAACTTTGTGAGAGTTATTATGAGTGAGGAAATAGTGTGTACGTGAGCAAACTCATGTGAGCGCTTCTGGTAGCTAGGATCGGGTGCCTGAGACAGCACGTTGGCAACAATCTTTAATAATAATTGACTCATTTATCATTCCACAGCGGGAATATGGGTTTCCTCTCATATTGAGAGGGTTAAGGCCATAGTCTGCCGCGCTGGCTAAGTGCGGGTTGCAGACTTCACACACCTTAGAATTTTTTTTTATAAATTCTAAGTTGTGCAGGTTTCCTCACGATGTCTTTCTTCACCGTTAACAAGTGATATTTAAACTTTAAACGCACTTTTTATAAAGAGGTGCGCGCCCTGGATTTGAACTCAGCACCCTCGGAATGAGAGGCTGAATTCATAACCACTAGGCTATCACTGCGTGTGATGACCATTAGATACATGCAATTATCCTCATAAGATGTTGATACCTGATGGATTAACATGTTATATTCATTTATATATTTTTTAACTATTCAAGCTTTAACTGGTGAAACGCGGGAACGTACTACACTTCTCTGCCTACACCTTCGGGAATTATAGATGTGATGTTGCTTTCTTTAATATTCTGTCTTGTAATTGTTTAAATAATTATATATGAAATGCAAAATAAGGGTAATTGGAAGCGTTTTATCTGCAACGTAGTCTGTGTACATAGTTTAATAGTTCACACAAAATGGCGTAGTATTAGCTGTGGGCAGACGCTGTTTGCGAGTTTAACTTAAGGTTTGCACTTGAGATCCCGCGGGACCAGCAACAGCTGGTGTCTGGTGCTATTAAACAACGAATTATTCTGTATTTGTCGCAAACATTAAGATTTAAGTGTTTTATAATTATATATAACATGTTGGTATGTTTGGAAGGCCGACGACACCCAGAGACATGCTAATGATTGGTGCTTGCAGATATGACTAATAATTACACTATTTGACTGCGGTGCTTGTATCGTTGCACTATATATTTTTCTATAAATAAATAAAGCTTCAAACTTGTTCAGGCTTCAACTACATATTAAGACAGCTTTTTAGGGTAGCACCGTATATATAGACATATGTGCTAAATGCTAATAGCGGTTAATGTACAATACTTTTGTATAAACCCAATGTTTCTATCTAATCCAATGAATGACCTGCTTTGAGAATGACATTTTTTACAACTCTGTCTGTACCAATAACATCAAGACTTCAAAAGTTTTGATCGATATGTATTTTTATTCGTTTTTCCTTTTATTTAACGAATATATTTTACCCTTACCCTTGGAACTAAAAAGTTATGTTTTTTTAAAACACTACGCAGGGTAGAGACACAATGTACCGGCATAGGCTGTTGCGTTAAACCTATGTTTGGGTGGAGGCGAGAGCGGTAGCGATTATAGACACAAATAATACTTTATTAAATATGATAATCTAATTATTAGGGGGACATATGTCCAGCAGAGGACTGAGATACGTTGTTAATGATGACGACGACGAATACAATAATAATAAATATACTAATAAATAAAATAATAATAATATCTATGCCTCCCTCGTTGGTCGCGGGGTTGTCAGCGCGACGGCCGGTCGGGAGGCCCTGGGTTCACATCCCGGGTCGGGTACCATTAGATTTTTCTAATTCAGAATTTCTATTAGTAACTCGGAGTCTGGAATTGTGCCCGGTGTATGGCAATAGGCTAACCACCTATTTCATGGAACTTAAACGTAACTGGGGAAACGAGGGAGTGTACTACACTCCTCTGCCTACT
>DWME01009923.1:0-10576 GCA_018244795.1 Parelbella ahira ahira | reverse complement strand
GTAACATAGACCCCACTTGCTGGGAGGAGCTTGCAACACAAAGGCCACTTTGGCGCACCAGTATTTGCAAAAAAGTCGAAGCTTTCGAAAAGGATCGTCTATATAATCTGGACCAAAAGCGCCAAATTCTTAAAACAAGGCCCCAGCCCTCCTATACATATACATACAATTCGGTGGGTCAGCTCTATTGCAGTACTTGCAATAGAACATTTAATTAACTATACAATGTTTTTAATTATTAGATATTATTGTATCCTCATCATGTCATTGGGAGAGGCCTAGTTCCAGCAGTGGACTAAGAGAGGCTAATAATGATAACTTAAGTACGGACATACGTACCTACTTACCATTGTAAGTATGTACGTATGTCCCAACAGCACAGCGCCGATAACGCGTTGTCATTTGGAAATAGCGTGCAGTTTTCCAACTTTATACTTTTTGCAACCCACAGAAAATGTTGTCAAGAAGTTTCAGTCACGCAAGTTTCTTTTCAATTGTCTCCTTCGTTGTTTAAAATACAAGCGACTTCGTAAAGCGGAAAGTGCACATTATAGATTCAATTCCCAAATAGTCACTGTAGGTAAGTGAAAGCTGAATCACTGGTTCATTACTCCACTTAATTTATTTAAATATACAATAATGGAACACCAATAGGACATGCTCAGACATGCATTTGGGTAGACAGTGATATCAATACCAAGCATTTTATTTTTCTTTTGTCTGTTCATATCTATATACAACTGAGCGGGAAGCTGCTGATTTCGGAAGGGCCAGACGGATGGAGCGGCGACGATTAGGGGAGACCTATATCCAGCAGTGGACATTTACATATGTATATGATAATCCTAAATTTATAAAGAACTAACTGTAATTTCAAAATGATTAAATCTATACAAGTTTAAGAGTGAAGGAGATAGAAAATTTTACTTTACAGTACTTTCCTGAATCAGTTTTTTAGTGAATTGCGCCGATTTAAGTAACAGATTTACAATTTCATGCTTATAAATGTGATATTTCGTCTGAGAGACGAAGGTTTATGAATACTTTTAATTTATGACGTGTAATAAGTCTTGGTTTAAAAACATAACATGACGCCTGTAATCCCCAGAGGAGTGGGCAGAGAAGTATAAACTCCCACTTCACCAGTTACGTTATATCCCACAATGGATCAGTTGGGGAGCTTATTGCCATACATGGACACAGATCCAGGCTGTGAACCAATAAAATAAGCTCAAAATTCTTTTGATTTAGCAAAGACACACAAATACATAATCATGTGTCTTTGTTGAGTGTTACCAGTTAAAACAGCGCATTACTATCATTAGTGTGGAACTATTACGTCTAATAACCAAGCGACATGTACGAGTTAGTCAGTTGGACTAAGTATTCATTACCGTGATTAATAAACGCCGGGTGTGGTTAGTCTATATGTTTGGAGCACCATCAAGAATTGAATGCTTTAATTTAATTAAGGAAAGCATTAAAAGTTTTCCGCCGTGCTTTGTTGAGTGTGCTAGTCTCAAAAGGAGTCCGATGTGTTAGCTTTCATTTTAGAGTCCCTCCCCAGGTCTGAACTTCGAATCTTGATACACATTTTGAATTCAGAGACCCGTGGTCAATAGTGAAACTATTTAAGTGCAAGTAGCAATTATGAATCACAGACTGACTCTATTTATTTAGGTGAACATTAAAATTTATACATAAAATAGAAATATATTAAAAAGGCATTTCAATGGGTATCAGGCAAAAAACAGTCTTGCAATTATTAGGCTCTTGTTTGCAGTACAAATAGACATCATAATACGAACTTTCCATTTAGATTAAGCGGAATAAAAAAGTAATTAAGAAACGTAGTGTTTATAAAATAAATAAATAGATCTAAAAAAGTTTTATTAATCCGAATAAAAATTTTACAGCAAATACCTAAATCAAATTTGTCGTACACGGAGAGTACTGACGCCTTGGGAAATATTCACAATTCGGACTTGAAAATTTACGATGGCGAGGGAGTTATGCAGTATGCGCCGGAAATAACTGAGATTGAGCACTAGAAGCTATCCGTTATTTGCTTTCATATCGTACATGTGTCTCACATAACACTGCACATTAGAAAATTTTTAAATAACTATCTTAAAATATTTTAACGTACTATACCAGCACTTCTTTTTTTCCGTGAAAGGTCAGGCAGAAGTGTCCGAAAGTAGTACCACGTTTCACCTGTCACTCTATAAGTCCCGTGGAATAGGGAGTGTGCTTATATAGTAGTGCACCGGACACATATCCAGATACCCTACTCCCACTTGGAGTGTAATGTTAGAAAATCCAATAATACTTTGTCCAAACCGGGGATCGAACCTAGCACCTCTTCGTCAACAATCGCACTTGCAATCACTAAACCAACAAGGCAATCAAAATATTAAAATGCAGATAAATGTTATCTCAGTGCAGTTAATAATGTAAAAAGTAACTAAAAGGACGTTTGAAGTGAACACTATTGTTTGACCACTTAGGTACATAATTCAGGCTGTTGTTTACGAATAATTTTACAGCGCTAATGTCAACGCAATTGCTTATATATACATATATTTATATATATATATATATATATATATACATATGTGTGTGTGTGTGTGCGTGTGTGTGTATATAGGGACATATATACGAAGGATGGTCATTAGTACCATAGCATCGTGAAGAGCGACGGTCAGCGAACAGCGCTTTTTATTTGTGGCAGAAGTTAAAACAAACTTTATATTACTCTTAAGTTTCAGATGCAAATTGATCGATAATGTGTGATACCTTCCGTTCATAGATCGTAAACGTTCAAACGTACTTCGCCATCGTAAGTGATATATTATAGTGTATTGGGAATATTTGGTTGTGAATATGGTGAATATTTTTCAAACGTAAAATCCGTTGTTAAAATTATACTTCACGCTGCCGTATTTTCACGTATTCTCACGCCGTACACGTGAACGTGTTAGTGTTACGTGGATGTAATTCATTTAAGGCTTCTTTTGAAAGCAGCCCCAAACCTAACCAGTGGCCACGATTAGGGATGTTCGCTATAATATACTCGTGTAATATCCAATATGCACTAAAAGATATGCATTAGTGACTAAGCTGCCAAAAAATGTCAGGAACAAGAGAATGTTCATTATTATTATTACTCAAACTAATGTAATATCTAAAGGTATTATTTGAGTACTCGGGGTATTTGTTCCCTCTGGTAATGTTCAAAGTTCACTATCATACGAGAACAAGTATCCGAATGATATTAATGATAATGATAAATAAAAATAATGATCAGATTTACCTATAGTGGTTTACGAATGAAGCAAAAAAACAAAAACGAAGAAAGAAACAGCCGATATATGATAAAAACAACATCGACCAATGTAGCTATATAAATAGCAGATCGATAAAAAAGTCATTAATGATTGTACATTCCTACTTAAACACACACATTAGAAGACATTTATACACGTAGTGAAATACTCGTAATGAACAAGCAAACGACAAGCAAGAGCGATACAGATTTTAATTAAAAATAATCCCCGTCTTCATTTCTGTTTTAATCAAAGTTTGGGGAACGCGAAGTGCAACGACGGAAACAAATACAAGTTCATTTGAATTCAGTGTTGTGATGGTAGTATATTAGTAACGCACTAATTGGAAGCTAGCCAATTTATTAGAAGCCAAGTGAGCGAATAACTGCCACATATTATTATTAATGTATCTTTACGCCGATCGCACAGGGGGTAGACAGAGAGTACCGTGTGCTGTGTGTTCCTCTACATTGTCCATTTTCTTCATACATGCTGCAGATTTCGAAGACTTCTTGTTAAATAGCCAACACTTCATGGGTCGGTGTCTGGCATTTCGGTTTGTTCAGGATTTTTGACAACTTTCATTTGCCATGAAGACATTACCAAAGATGTCGCATGTACATAGTAAAATACAATTTTTTAACTAGAAACACTATATCCACAATTCATTTATAACAATTAAATTCACAAATACAAATTTGCATTTCGGATTGTATACGTACAAGTTTTTTAATTTAACTCATAGATATTATTTATGATATTCTTTTCCTATGGAGCTATACCAACAGTAGGTATAATCCAATAATCGCGTACAGTTTTTTGGCGCCCGAAGGGGTGAATATTAAAACTACAACGCAACACGAGCCCGCTGCAAGGGCGATAGTCGTATAATTGGATCGAGGCGAAGCTCAAATTAGTTGGTGAAATATGTATAAAATTATAAGACAAGGTTTATTTACTGGACTATTATTATACTTTTAATTATTCGCAAACCGAGGGGGACGCCCTCATTTATATTTATAAGGTGATTATTCAGATTTTTCAAATGAATACTATTGTCTAAATAAAATAAAAACTTGAGAGCATCGGAGTTACTAAGCTGTTACAACATCTCTTTCCAAACATTTCAAAAGAAAAGCCGATCAAAACGCTCTCGAGATCTCGTGCTTGGGAATCCTGTTGTACTCTCGAGTGGGCTTAAATCAGAATAAATGAACATTCCTTGTTCTCGAACTGTTTTTTCTTTATTATTAATACCATCATTGTTTTTCGGTATTATTTTATTTTTCCCCGAGGTGGAAGAATTTAGCGTCATTTTATCGAAACGTACTACGTACTTATACCTACATAAATCTTTCAAGTTAGTCGATAATACATACAATTAGATGCAAAAACATTCTGGGAGTCCCTTATATCCTTGCGACATTATCTTAAAACTTGGTCGCCGTTACACTATTGATTATATTGCGATTGTATTCGCCACACACTTTTTCAATACTAACATATTTCTAAAGGAAAATAGTATTAGTTAATAAGCGTACCCAATTATCAGAAACTTATTCATAACACTTAAAACCATCAGCTTTTAGTAAGCAAGTAAAGTTCAATACAACACAAATATTTTTTATTGTACACAAACACAATACAATAGAGACAGTATAAATTTTTGAGAGTTCAAATAAACAAATAAGATAAAGAATTGTGATGAATTTTTGCCATCATCTCCTTCTTCTCACAAGGTAGGTACATATATACTGCGTCCTTAATCATACCGCCCTTTATATTCGTGGTGGTATGATAGCGGTAGAACTCACTGTATATAGGATTAACGAATGAGGTACGAACGAATGCATATTCGTTCCGCTGTTTACGAGTACGTCCAGCTCTCATTGTGAACGATTGCGGGCGAGTATTGAATATGAACTCTTACAACTACCGGCAATTTCGTCAAACTTTTGATTCGCCCACCCTCTCGAACTTTCACGAACTTGTGGCAACAATTTCGACAGCCGACATTTGAGGCTTCCACGTGCCGATGTTGGGCAATATAACGACGCAGCTAATTGAATTTGGAAATGTTTCAACTTAAAACGACCTAAGAAACGTTACGTTGGTTGCTGGGAGCGGAATCCTTTTAAAAATGACGACTGTATCCAGTTATATAAATGCTGATATTAAATTTAATTGTCTGTGTACTTTAAAATTTGTTCTACAATACTAATGAAATCAAAGTATCGCTTAGCTACATGAGAGACAGAATTGTTCGTCAGTAGCATAGCTTCGTATAGACTCTGAAATTACATGAAATGTAATCAGTAATATTGTAAAAGCGGAAAGCTCTAAATCGAATTAACATCGTGCACTCCTCTCCGTGCGGCCTACAGCCTAATAAGTTGAAATTGTATTAAAAACTTCGCAGACTATAAATATGCAGCTTTTAATACATTATGGGTAGTGGACGACAGCTTCTCGCTTCATTTGGCGCGAATTTCATTTATCGTTTTAGAGAAAAAAACAACAGTCGTATAATATTTCCGTAGAGCAAAATGTCCTATATGAGATTACATACCTCATTGCGATATACACACATTATATGCATTAACTCTATATTTCAATCAATTATCTTAATGCTTTTACGAAGAAGTCGACGTCGTACAGTGTGTGGTAATTCTAATAATAGAAACAGCAAACTTTATTTCCTAGATATCTGGGAGTGTGTGTGAAACTTTGGAACCCGAGCACCCGTTTAGTATAATTACACGAATGTACTCTTTCACTTTGAATTAAATTTATAGCCGAGCTTAGCGTGCAGTATCGAGTTATTTCATTAGTGTACGTAGGTAATTATTTTTTTCTAAGCAATCGGATCCCTCACCCCGCTTTGATTATTACAGTGTAGAAAAATGGCGGAGCCACGGTCCTTTTCTAACAAAATGTGTTCCTTTACGGAACACTGTAGTAGGAAAGTATTATATTTTTTTGTAACATTTTTTGTAACAAAGTATAAAGCAAGTAGTGCAAAGATTACAGAAATACTAATCATTCGAAGTGATGATACGAAATAGATAAAATGCTAATTATATCTTATAAATTACAGCATTTATACATTCACTTATGTGAGTGTTTTGTAAGCATTGTTCTATGATATTTCCGAATTTAGTGCAGAGCGTCATTGGGATATTGTAGATAGAATTAGTAAAGAACGCCGTGGTTTACCAATGTGAGTCATTTGATCACTGGTTCCTAAGTGCGTCCGTACAAGGCTCATTAGATAATTGTTTTGAAATTTGGTCTTCTAAATAGTTCACAAAACTTACTAGAAAGTATGCCTCCAACAGATTTACAGTTTACAATATCTATAAGAGCCGCAATAAATATCCGGTCCTCCCCTAATTGAAGACACAAAACCACGCCCAGCTGTGGGAAACATAACCATACTAATTATAACCCAGTGCAAAACAAAATTTATTTTTAAATTTATTACATTTCTGATATATGAAACCGTACTCCCCTTTACAATAAAATTGCAAGAGTTCGAGAAGGGGTGAATACTGACATCAAAGAGAATTAAGCTTATAACTTGCGGGGAATCGCAAAATGTAACAAAAGAACCCAATACCGCAAAAATATGTTTCTTCGCATCAAAATTACATTATTTTACTACTGACATAGTTACAGTACTAGAAAAAATTAGCTTGTCGCTAACGATGGCCAATGCCACCCAATGTTAATGTTCATCATGACGATACCAATTTACTTCTTATAATCTACGACCGTGATACAAGTAGGATACTAACTTATAAACCCTAATATCTCTGCCCAGACGATAATAATCTGTACGGAATCGCGAGACTTACAAACATTTTACATAAACGAAAAGCTGATTGCTGCTAAGCAAACACTTCCTAGCGTCGACGTACTAAAGTTATTACTATATCGCATCTCAGTGGCTTAAATTAGAATCGCATCAATGATTTTGCATTCGAGTTCTCAGAGCCTCAAAATACACACTCCGTCGATGAATAAACCAGACGAAGAACATCACATGAAATGTAATGAAGAATTTTGAAATGCTTTTAGCTCTATCAAAGAAACGATTTTGTTAAACAACGTCCGACCCGCTTTGTACCGTCGCTAATAGATTTACTTTTTTTCGTGCGCAGGCTGTCATATTTATTTCGTTCAAAAATCGTTAAAAACTTTTGGAACAGTAAAAAATTAAGGAAGTACAAATTTTAAATTACTTAAATAAAATATATTTCATATAAGATTTAATTATACGAGTTATATTTCCTACGTGGTAATTATTTAGCGATATATACATATTTGTTTTCTTATAAATTATAATTCAGTTTTTTCAAAAGATTTTTTTTTCAATTTTCAAAGAACATTTCATTGAACACATTTAACCTAACTAGTAATACCTATTTTTTTATAAAACTCTTCCAAATAAATGCTTTAAGTCGCTGCAATACTCGCTGTAAATTATCACTGGGTTCGGTTTAAAATCGGACGAACAAGTGTACGTGGAAATGATTCGCCGTACAGAACCTCTCAGAATGTCCTGTTGCACTAACACCCACTTATACAACTTACTGGGCCGTTTTACAAAGTGTATACCCTAACAGACAAAGTTCGTGTAACATTCTGAGTTGTTTGGCAAATAATCCACACAAATTATCCTCTTGTAAACCTTAAATACAGTCAGAATTACTTTCCGACTGACGGAACTTTCCTTATTTTAAGCCGAATTCCTTCGCAGGGTTAGCGCTTTGCTTTGGCGTTTGTTCTCAAGGTTGAAGTTAACTGTACATGTTTCATAAGTACGTATGTTATTCACTGCCAATCTTGGTAGTCGCGACGCTTGAAGGCGACCGCATGTTAGGGACCTGTTGAGTTTCTATTTCGGCCGCAAAGGTTTCAGTATCAAAGTTAGCTGAAATCAAACTTCACGTACTCCCACACGTTCTTATATAATTAGATAAATACGTCACAAGAACCTTCCTTTACAAACAATAATTATTAAACGAACAGCGGATGAACCTCATACATACTTTTGTTAGTACAAAGTTAATAGAAATCCACTCTATCTTCTTGTCATGTTCCCAAATTAAAACACCTTACTTATAAATAAAATAGTTCATATTTTTCATATTTCCCCAAAACTGTTGGAGATGTTGAATAAATTCAGAAGATTGTAAAAATAACAGTTGAAGTTACAGATCAAAACTTTGTGGATTCTGTGATGTGTGATCTATAAATAGAATTACATTGGAATTATTAAAATTATTAAAACATTCTTCGTTTGATAATATCATTAAGATATAATATAATATAGTACTAGTAGTAGTACTCTTTCGTTATATTGATTGTTATATTGTAAATTATTGATTCGCATGGCACACGGCACGCATAACATTGTCTGTCATGATGAAATCTTTTTTAGGCCTGTTATTTGAGATATTTTACACATAAATTATAAAACTCGTATTGACGTTTACATAATATTAGAGCGATTTAATCATAAATTTAATTTAGTTTTATTTGTTGGCGTTCCCAATAATTAAATCTTCCAACCGTATATATGTATATATTCATATGCATGTGTAATTAAAGTGAAATAACTATATTCTATCCATTGGCAGTATCGGTAGTGAACAAAACGCTCCACGTAACGTCATTTGTCAGAGTCTTGTCACAAAGTGTGCTAATAAAATTTGATACCGATATATGTATATGTAGATCGCAATTTGTATCGAATTTCTTTGAACAATGCCATTACGTAAAACCGTGAAAGGCTTGGTCTCGGACCTCCTGGCTGCCGAGGGCCTATTGTACCAGGATTGGGATGCGTTGACTCGATGTCAGCGGGAATGTATGACAAGGGTTGGAACCACAATTCAAATTGAACAGGAGGCGTATTTATCGCAACACCCCGAGGTCACTGCTCACAATTTCTATGTATTTACAAAGTATCTACTGACAAAACGTAACATCACGCCTGTAATCCCCGAAGTAGTATGCAGAGGAGTGTACTACACTCCCACGTTTCACTAGTTACGTTTACCTCTCATGGAATAGATGATGAGCCTATTGCCGTACACTGGGCACGGATCAAGACCCCAAGTCACTAGAAATTCTAAATTAAAAAAATCCAATAGTATACGACCCGGGATTTGAACCCAGGACCTTTCGATCGGCAGTAGCGCTTGCAACCACTCGACCAACAAGGCAGTCTACTGACAAATTAATAAATATTTTTTTCTATTTACGGTGCTGGTAATATATTTACATAATTATCATTTCAAGTTGTTATATAAACTCACATTATAGAATAACTCATTATATATCCTTTTAATCAATAAATACGTTCATGTCCACATAAAAGTGTATATACAAAATATATGACAAAATAATACCTACAATCACATGGTCTACAGAATTTAACAGTATAATATGTTGGATGAAAATCATGTGCTTCTTACATAAATGTTACCACACATACTAGTCAGGACCCTAGACCGTCGATATTATCAGATATATGATCTAAGTACATATTTCTATATCTAAAGTATTAAACGCGGAAAAGCTCTATCGTAGTGAATAAAATAATATTACGTTCAAATATCTCCTGGTATGAACCTTATTAGTTGCCGTAAAAGACAAGGGTAGCATAAAATTAAATTCCTTTAGGTAGCTTTAACCATTGCTAATTTATCACTATTAAGGTCAAAGCTATGTTGGAAATTTTTATAAGTAAAATGGTGCTATCGGGAAAAAGGAAAGACATTTTGAAGGAGGCAGCTGAGCACTTCACGAGACCTGCTCATATTTTGGATTTTGAGATACGGCAGCGTCTTGGCCTACCTTCTGAAGGACCCTACATTAAGGTACGAAAATAAACAAAACCCTATTTATTGTTTTCCTCTTGTATTTCAAGTGGCAATATTTGAATAATCCAATGTAACTACGGAAACAGGGAATGTTATCATAATTGGCGGATTTATCTACAATATAGATACCGATGTTGTATGCTATGAAAGCGTACCTACAATATATATTTATATCTGACTAGGTGTTCCCCCAGACTTCGTCCGCGTGGTTATGAAGATATGCATTACTATTAAGTTGTTTAACGCAAATTATCATACTGCTAAGTCCAGAAATGAAAAAATTTCCATACAAAATTTACCCACCCATTTTACCTCTTTAAAAGAGAATTTTGTTTATTTTACCAACACAGATCA
>DWME01009922.1:0-10577 GCA_018244795.1 Parelbella ahira ahira | reverse complement strand
GCGCCCAAACTCGAGTGTTCGTGAATTATCGTGCGTCGTTCGGCGAGCTTTGCGGCATAGGCATTAAAGAAAAAAGCATAATCTGTTTCTAGTTTGCAATAAACTATAAAATGAATTTGCCGAATTTAATCAATCCGGGACAAATGGCATATCCATGTTTATAGTAACGCTCAGAATTGGTCCGCAATTCCAACCACTGTTCATGACATAAAAAAATTAAAATATATTTGTTACGTACTTTAGTTATTGTCTTTTTTTAAATTAATTCAAATAAACATCGTTATAAATAGAATGTGCAAATAAATGTGATAAAACGTTTTGTGATCGTAAAGCACACTATGCTTCGCATTATGAGGCATAGAATATTTAAAATACACTAGATTTCAGTTTGCAATAGAAATTTTACATATTTTTAAGTAGGTTTTACTTTCGGCCGAAACTAAGAGCGAGGCCGAAAGTTCGGTTTAGGTTTCGGTTTCGGCTGAAAAACCTGTTTCGGTCGGACTCTAGTGGGAATCTTTGTAACGCTATGTTGCCTTTCTACCAAAGTAATGTTTTTTCTCACAATATAGATAATGGTTACAATTGGAGTCCTCAGAATAAACTAAAAACACAAAAGCGCTATGAATATGTGTGTGTAATAAAAAAGCAATGAACGTGTCACTTACACATGAATATTCAATGATAAAAAAATTCATGGTTAAATTAACCCTCTAATCACAATCATTGTTTTTATGAACACTCAGACACATTCCAATCGGAAATTAAAAATTGGCTAGTAATACAAAGTCACAGCAAAAGACTTCATGACTTAATGAAGTCATGTGGAAGGTGAAATTATAGTTTATATTGAACAGTATAATTTGACAGCTGCCTCCTAGGACTTTGAAGTTTCTAAACTATCATCAGAATCAACCAATCGAGAGGAAAGATATTAGATTTTCTCAGCAGTCACGTTAGATTTGAATGATTGTTGTGACTGATTTAATGAAATTAATGGAAAGCCTAATCAGCTTACATCATTGAACATAGGGGTGTCAATATGCAATGGAAAACCCCAACTTGGAAGTGGTTCTTATGTGAGACCAAGTACCAAACTCAATCCCAGTCTTCTATTGACACTCCCAGAGTTACACCAGCAATAAAGAATTACTACTTCTTTTAGATATTATGTATCATCACCATTACCTACCTACCTACCTACCTACTTCGGTTGACTATTGGGCATAGGTCTCTCCAATAAGTATGCTACCGAGTCCCATCTTCAGCTCTTTGTATGCAATCAATGCCAGCTGTATTACATATATCATTAATTCTACTAACTGGAGAATTTCTTACGCTACATTTGACAGAGTGTTCCCAAGTGGAGACCACACTGCTCAGAACCATGTTTTCTCCAACAGTTATCCGTTTTGAGATAGATGTGACCAGCCTACTACCAGTTCAGCTTGCTAATCTTTTGTGTTATGTTGGCAAGTTTGATTCTCTGTTGGATAGCCTAGGTTCTGATCTGATCATTTAGAGAGACTCTGGGCATAGCTCACTGACACAGTTGGACTGTGAAAGTCTCCGCTCCATGTATTATACCACATAGGTTTTATTCATTGAAGACTTTTATCTTCAAGCTTTGCAGTAGTTATTAGTGACAACAAGAGATAACAATATGCAAAAAACTATATGCTGCCTAACCAAGCCATATTCTTCTGCCAGCGTCCCTCTCAAAATCATTTCTACTCAACTGCAAATTTTGGCTGAGGTAAACATATTCCTGAACAAAAGTCCAACAAGGTCATATTTGTTGAACATTACTGTAGTCTAATCTTTGAAAATATGTGAATAGCAATACTCTGAATTAATGTAAGACAAAATTTTTCCATAATAAACTGAACAGTTTATTATAAAGTGTCTAAATAGGTGATTTTTAAATTGTTTACTTATAACTAAGCTTTCACTGACTCATTGAATGGTTGCAAGAGCAACTGTTGATCAAGATGTTCTGGGTTTTGATCTTGTGACAGGTATTATTGGATTTCCTAACTAGGATATTCTAGCAGATATTTCCAATAGTGGCTCAGAGACTGCAAATAATGATATAATAATGATCTAGTTAAATAATAATAGTTGCTTAATATACACTTAATACGAGGTTAACATAGTCATATTAACATACAATGGGGATTAGTGGCAATAAAAATATGAATGATCTTCTAGGGTTGAGTGAAGACTTCTCATGGAATTGAAAATAATTTTGCTTAAAAAGATAATTCATTATTACACTTGGAATTGTAATGCTACATTGGAATTGTAAGCCTACAAAAAATCCTGATCGATACCACGCGTTATAAAAGTACCTACGCAATTATAAGAATGTGGTTTATAAGACATATAGACAATAGTGAAATAGTCTCCAAAACCGGCGTGTATGTATGGAGAGATTGATGAATGTGGAAGAAGCACGGCAGGTATGTAAGGATAGAGATATTTGGCACTCCATGCTCTCTGCATACCTCATAAGGGATGGCGTGATGATATGTATGTATGTACAATAGTGAATTGTCGTGCACTAATATTACCTTTGCGTTAAATCGAAGGTATTCCAACAAATCATACGGCTCAAGTGAGGTTATGCGGCCGAGTATTATGCAATACCGCACAATGTGACCAAATAAGTTAAAAGTACGTACTTGACTTCTCTAGGTCCCGGGCCGCCTGGGCCGCTCTCTCCAACGCGCTGGAGTCGAATCTGTAGGCCTCCATTGCCTTCCTCTCGGATTTGGATAGGTTAGCCGGGAGGTCAGCCTGAGCTCCGCCATCGTCAGCCCCGTGCGATTCGTCCACCAACGGTTGCGTTGGTCGCGAATATCCAAATAGCCACGACATAACTAAATAAGTAAGTGTTTATTCATCGAAAGAAAAACTATAGCGAATCATTCACTAAAAATTAAAACAAATATCGTTGGCCGAATCGCCACTCGTAAAGCAAGCCGTATCGACCGAATAAATGCTGCCAGATATGACTTAAAATGTCAATAAAACACAATGCTGCCAATATTATGGATGATAGAAATTAAAGATATACAATAGTATAATTTAACATAAAATAAATGTCAGACGAATCAGGCAGCAGAGAATATAATAATATTTTTTTCAGACAAAATACATTCATCTTTACCAAACAAATATTCATCTTCCCCAAACAAACATTCGTCTTCGGTATGAATCGGATCCATAATATTATCAAGCAGTATCACAGTATTTAAACAGTCACATAATTATAATAGTTAAAAAAAAGAACAAGTAACAATATTTATAGAAAAAAGTTCATCTAACAAGTCCTTGTGAGGCATGGTTCCCAAAACACTGGCAGCACTGCCTCGTTGAATTGTAAGTCTAAGCCTTTGTGCGAAGTAATTGCTAGGCCTTTGGTCCCCAGAGACAAGAACAAACTTGGTCGATATTTCTGACAAACTTTTTAGTCTTTTCATCACTATAAGGATAAATAAAATAAATAATATTTATTTCTATGTATATATTATTATACTTAAGGATTATATTATTATACACAAGGAACGCACACAGTAATACAATAGTTAGTTTATATTTTTTCGTCTGCTAATATTAAATCATATAGCATTAAATTGTTGTGAATTAGTAGGTAATACAATTTTTAGATACAATTTTTAAATATAATTTTTCGTGTTTCGACTGCCTCGTTGGTAGAGTGATAGCAAGAGCGATTGCCAATCGCGAAGTCCTGGGTTCAAATTCTGAATCTTGAGCTATTAGATTTTTATAAATTAGATTTCCTAATAGTGACTCGGTGTCTGGAATTGTGTCCGGTGTATGGCAATAAGCTCACCATCTATTCCATGGGGCTTAAACTTAACTGGTGAAACGTGGGAGTGCACTACGCTCCTCTGTCCACTGCCTCGGTTATGACAAACGTGACATTGTGTTTATTAGCTACTTTAAATATGAGAAACATTACAACAACCAACCGCCTCCCACCTCCCATCACTCCTCCTGGAAATCAAAGTAGTGTCCATTTATGTTTTAGTATGTACCATATCCTATCGTTCTGAGTTTCTATTTAATATTGAAAGGAAATTATTTTATTATTTTTAAATCTTGGATTGATTGGCCTGTGCGTTTTTTGTAAACTCATCCCCCTCCCCCAGTACAGCGTCATCGCCCACTTGGACACAAACCAGAGCGTTAATTTATGATATCCATTTATAATAGTTGTTATTGCTTAGAGGTATAAAAACAACTATATTAATTTAAGTGATTTTGATTGTAATGTTCTTATTGTGTGGAATTAAGTTGCGCAATGAACGGATCCTTGTTGGTATTTTCAAACGAAAATACAAGCTAATAGACGTGAAATTCGATATTCTATCGTATAGGGCTAGAGCTGAGTCCAGGTCAGAACCACATTAGGGAAGAGGTATCAGTAAGAACCCAAAAGGTAATTATTTATCGTATACCTACTTAGACTTAACGGAAGGAGTGGCGCCGATTAAGGGAGGCCTGTGTCCAGCAGTGGACGTCAACAAGCTGACAATGATGATGATGATGAAATTTAAATAATTTGATAATGCTCTATAATTTCAGTCATCTGTCTTAATAACACATATACTTAGTAAGACAGCGTAAAAAACGTATTGTTGATTAAAAACAATACGTTTTTTGCATTGCTTATGTACGCAATTGTAACACATAAGTACCAATACTTAGTTAAAGAGTCTTAAATCCACAGAACCTTTTCAATATTTCTTATGTCCACGAATCCAGCTTACTAACAATTACAATTAGTAAGAGAGCGGAAAAACAACAATATATATGTTGTTATTGGAATGTACGCGACTATACTTGGTCGATATTACGCCCTTGTCACCAATTTGGAGTGGCAGCACTCTAAAAGCTTTAGCATCTCGGCTATTACGTTTCACTATACAATGTGTTGTGCTATATTGTGGCGTTGTGAGGTATATGCAAGCTGCCAACTCAATGAAAGGTAGGTAGGTTTTTTTAATGTACACTAACGTACTTTCATTATCATATTTCTTATATTAATTGCCCACAGGCATGTTAAGTGGAGAATCGTGTCCAACAACGGCTTCATACATGGGTCGGAAAAAATACACATATATATTTCTAAACTACTTATTTCACGACACGCACTACTATGACACGCAATATTTTACAATTTAGGCAGCATAAAATACCTATCCTAAAAGTTAGACAAAGTATACCTATAGGTACCTACTATTTCTATTCATTCAATCGTTCGGTAAAATAAAGAGTTATTTTATGATGTGAGACATCTTTGATTGACTTGTTTACGTGGAGCTTGAGGTCGTCCCAATAGGCTTCATTAAATTTCATCTTATTATGAGTAATTTCGATATCTGCCCTCTTTCTATTGAAGGGTATAATTTAGTTCATTATTTTATCATGTTGTATTTGCGTAGCTGTTATTATATAGTCTACATTGATTGACTGAAGAATGATCCGTTGCTTCAGTGTTTAACGAACTGCTAAAGAGGGGATCGAGGGTTCGATTCCTATGTACAAATCATCTATGTAAATAAACAGTTCTATATAACTACATATGTAATGTTTTAGCTGTTTGATTACCCCTACGTTCTTTCAGGCCTATTTTGAAATTAGATGGCAGCGTATGAAGGCATTTCAAGATGTTTAGGTACCTATTATTTATATTCGCGTCAATCAAAAAATGTCCAAACCATATCGAACGCTTTCCATTTTCCTATAAGTAGCTCTAATTTAAAACTTAGTTTCATATTCCAATTTCTAACCATAACAGTAACAGTTACAGGTACTCAAATCATGTTAACACTCACATTTTATTTATCTACCTATAGCAGTATTCAAGCAGTGATAGCCTAGTGGTTAAGAAGTCAGCCTCTCACTTCGGGGTGCTGGATCCATGGCGCGCACCTCTTTAAAAAATGCGTTTTAAATTTAAATATCACTTGCTAACGGTGAAGGAAATCATCGTGCGGAAACCTGCACACCTTAGAATTTATAATAAAAAAAATATTTTCTGAGGTGTGTGTGTCTGCCAACCCGCACTTGGCTAGCGTGGCAGATTATCGCCTTAACCCTCTCAATATGAAAGGAGACCCATATTCCAACAGTGGAATGACCAATGGGTCGATTATTATAGCAGTATCCAACAATCCATTTTGTGGCCCCTTACTGAGTGTGTTACGGGTGTTCTCTCAGAATGAGAAGGTTAGGGCCATAGTCTGTCACACTTCATTGTTTATTAATTGAATTAAAAAATTGGATTTAAGAGTATGTCGGCGTTTTAATAACATCTATTAAATGATGTATATTAAACTCTTTATATACAGTAAGGTGTGCATCTACTATACGCTCTCTCCAACACGGAGGATTGACGACAAGGGAATGTAATTAGGTATTCAATACGTCCTTACAGTCCTTAGTGTATGATATTGTATAGGAATTCTACTTCTTGAAGTACCTCTCCGACTGTGAGAATAAATAAATAAAATAAATATATGAATATATAAATAATATAAATATATTTAGGATAATTATTTTTGAAACAAAAGATTATTGGATATACCTACATCTATCCAGATCCTAAATAAAATCCTTAAGCGATTTTGTAATTAATAAATAATGTTATACGTGTCAATAACACGGTCCGTAAGCAACACAGCGATCTCTATTAGGTACAGCCAGTCTCCCTCGCCGGCTAGTTTCAGGGCTTGAAGTAGGCTAATAGGTCATGATAAATCGATACAGCCCCGGCAGTCTATTTTGATGAATAAAGTAACCACGAGTATGTTATGAAAATCTAAACTTTTCGTTTTTTGAAATAATTTAGTTTCTCGTTAATTATTTTGTTGGACTAATTATCTTGCATCTGATAAATATTTAAAATAAATGTTTAACATAAAAATAGTAGATAAAGTTAGAGTTGGAAAAAATATATTCTGATTCGTTAGATTTCTGTTTAGACAATATATGTGTCAATAAGAATCCTTTTTAAATTAGCAAAAAAGATGACAGATACTACTTTTTAAAAATATATGATTTTGTCAAATTTTCATATTCATAACAGTATGGAGTACCGAGCTGTGTCCATAGAGGTATTATAAATAGAGTACGAAAAACGTACGGCTGTCTGTAAGCGGCAACCTCTGACGGTTAGGAAGAGAGAAACGATCACGATACCCTATCTGTCTCTCTCTCTATCTCACTACTGACGCATACGCAGCAAAAGAATGGCTTGAATATATTTTAAATAATAAACTCACGCTAGCGCTACCTGTGCGTGCGCGATTAGAAAGAGACAGATAGGTCATCATCATCATCATCATCAGCCTACTTCCGTTCACTGTTGGACATAAGCCTCTCCAATGGCACTCCACTGAGCTCGATCACGATGGACACATTTTAGGCTGGCTCCCCTACTCTATATATAATTACTCTATGTTTAAATATCCCCACTTTTTTATATTAGAGATCAAATGTTACGGTATTGTATAGTGTCATAAAATTCTAGAAATTAAAGTTCTAAATAAATACGTTTTTGGCCACTTTGACTTAAATGTTTCTTCCACTTCCAACTTCAACTTTTTAGTTTAATGGTCTAATATTCTATTCGGATGAATAGATATAATATGTAAGTATACCAATTTAATATCATTAAAATTTAAAATCATATAATTGTTCTAAAACTACTTGAGCATTTATTTAATTTAAATACTATTTCAATAACTTTTTAATTTTTCTTTAGTTATTTTATTTTAATTACATGGGAAATTCTATTATATTTACTGTGATGTAATACAGAAAAGCATAAATTAATTTCCATAAGTTATTTATAAGCCCGAACAATAAATAAATGTTTTGTGTAACCATAGACAAATCAGGCCTGACGTGTTTTGCGACGCACGCGATGCACATAATACATACATAAAATATTCAAATAATCGCTTATTTTTTTCGACTATTTTTTTATATATTGTCCGGCAAACAGGCAGACGGCCACAGGATGTTAAGCGGTCATCGTGGCCTATGGTAGCGTAGGACGCCCTCCAGCCAGGTGGAGTGACGATATACGCAAAGTGGCTGGCAGTGGTTGGATGCGAAGAGCTGAAGATCGAGCTCAGAGGCGTGTCATGGGTGAGGCCTATGTGCAGCAGTGGACGGGAGTAGGCTGATAATGATTCTCCTTGCGCTTTTCTTCAAGAATACCATGCCATAGTGCTTTGGGCAATCCTCAGTTCGAAACTCATTCCACATTTTAGATTGCGTGGTAAAAACGAAGATGCAAGCTATTTCCTGCTTCGACATTCTTTGAAGACTGGTGGATGTCTGATGACCCTCCATTACATTAGCTACTAACATTTTTCAACAATATATTAGCGATTCGAGACAAATCTTCATATGTACATATATTGCGATTTTACCGGCGCCGCTGTGGCGCCATATTTTCCTCGGCGGCTCGGCGACTCGGTGACTAGCAAGTGGGCGTAAGGGGCGAAATAAATCAATACGGTCCTGAGTATGAATCGAGTTCAAAACACGTTGCTACGTAAAAGCGACAATATTGTTAATAGACACATTTTAGAATCATAAACGGGCAATGAGACGGTGAGTGTTCACCGACGTCGTTTGCAACAACGTGTTAGGACATCACATGTCACAGTTTGACGTGATCCTTTTAAAAAAAAATCCCACCTATATTATGATGCTCTATGAATACCTAACAAGCTATATTACGTCGCAATTTCAATATATCCAATAAAACAGAACTTGACAACCGCACCGAACAATAATTGTTTCGATTACTTATTTGTAGGTACATTGCGAATCAAAATTGACTACCAAGATTTTTCCTTTAGGGAATTGGATTAGAAATGTTACAGATATTGCGAACCAACTGTTAACTAGTTAACGTTGGTGAAATAGGGAGGCATCACCTATATGAAGTACAGCCCACACCTGACGGCACTTTGCATGGACCTGACGAGTGCTTTGCATAAACATAATTCAAACCGGCACACGCTCCACAATGTTGCTCTAGAAATCATTATTGCTACAATCTTTAAAAGGCAACTGATAATTTTTGATGAGATCGATAGAAGAAAAAGGCACGCTTCGGCATAGGCTAACACTCATTAGTGAAGTAAAACCATCACATATAATAATGAACTTCTTGCGTTTATTACTGTCCATCGAGGGCTGCAATAAAATGGAAACTAAAACGTTTCATACTTTGACGCATCACAGAGGAAGTAACATCTGCATATATGTATGTACATATGTACGTTAGGATCATCCCTCAAGAAAGTGGACTTTCTTAGGTAACTACTCTTTTAATTGAATCTCATCCATTGACTCGCAATGAGAAGTACCTACCAACTCTAGAGAGGTACAAATGGTCATTACAGTGACGCAATTTTTGTGTTAAAAAGCATTAAGCTAGTTACGATGATTAGGAACACCCAGTTCAGACTACCTAGGTTAAGTGAGTGAGTTAATCCTGACCGTATTCGGCCACAGCGACAGGTGACCAACTAACGAGAGCTTCGTTGGTGCGCTCTCTTATGACTGACATAACCGATTTTTGCAGTGAGTGTGCGACTGTGAATGAATGTGCAAATAATCGACGATTCCTTCTTTCGATTTCTATTACTGGTGCTACTTTTCCTTTCTGTCTTTTCTAACAATATACGTCGCATTTTTATATTACATCGAATTTCAACCACATAACACTAAAGTTCCGTAAGAACTAGACGTACCATAAGTAATGTAAGTTAGCAAAAGTGGCTTGTTCCAATGGATTTTCTTATTCCTGTACTTAATTGTGTTAATTTTAGATAATCGCCGCCATTGGCAGACATGGGCATTGAAGCTCACTTAGATAAACTAGTCCGCGTCTTAATTAATTGTACAGAAGAAATCAATACGAAAGAAAATGCTGATAATTGTCACATAAGAGGAATTTTCTCCACAGCGGAAATTGTATAATAAATACTTGTTGTCCCTATTAAAGTCCACGGGATATTCGTACACACTACGCCTTTAAAATGAGGTCATAATAAAAACAGAAATGAATTTCATAAATATTAAAGTACCTATATTCTCCAGTCAGAATATTTCATTTTAATAACTGCGAATCTCGTTATTATTATATTAAATGTAAGCTTACAGTTCTAGAAACTGCGCAGAGTAACGTTTAATTAACAGAAGTATTTCCTTAATGAGATGCAGTGTTTGAATGTTTAACTGAATTTTATTCTGAGAAACTAGACGACAGCAGCACCCCTGCCTGTGGACAAGTTTTTAAGTGTTCAGAATTATTTTCACTAACTATTTAATACAAAAATAACAAAATAGCAAGTATATTTAAAACCACAGTTTGCTTTCAAGTTTTTCTAAGGTAAACATAATTAATTCACCCTATACATAATAAGCGTATGTCTGACTGAGATAGGCTGATGATGATGATGATGATGATGATGATGATGATGATGATGATGATGATGATGATGATGATGATGATGATA
>DWME01009921.1:0-10577 GCA_018244795.1 Parelbella ahira ahira | reverse complement strand
TTAAGATTTATGTGTGGAACAGCACATTATTATATAGGAAATTGTTTATTTGTATGCCATTTTTAAAGCTATCAAAACTACATATTTTAAATTGGATTGCGCTAATATGCACTGTGTATTTTAAAGCACTTGCATTATCACAATAACTTAATATTTAAATATTTCATACATTATTTCTTGACTGCCTTGTTGGTCAAACAGTTGCAAGAGAGACTGCCCTCCAGGAGGTCCTGGCTTCAAATTCTGGGTTGGGTACTATTGGATTATTCTAATTTAGAATCTCTAGTAGTCACTCGGAGTCTGTATCAGTGCCTGGTGTATGGCAATAGGCTCACCACCTATACCATGGGACTTAAACGTAACTGGTGAAATATGGGGGTGTACTATACCCCTCTGCTTACCCCTTTGGCGATTATATGTGTGATGTTACATATGTATGTTCCATATTTCTTAAAAAAAAATACTGGAAATTTTAAAACAGTAAATGTATATTGCTATGAATATTTGGGTACTTACTTACTATTAATGCAAATTGGTAATATTTTAGGAACAGATGTTAGCATTCAAATTGAAGGATCTTGTTGGACCTATACTTGATTTGCAACCAATTGATCAGGGAGAAACCAAGTTCAATGGACGGGCAAGGCTGTACATTGGTAATCTTACAAATGATGTAACTGAGGAGGAAATTCACAATATGTTTGGCCAGTATGGAGAAGTGGCTGAATTATTCCTCAACAAGGAGAAGAACTTTGGTTTCATTAAAATGGTAAGATATAAAATCATCATTGTAGTATATAACTAATATTGCTAAATTTTAAAAGATCTAGATTCAATCTTGTACTGTTGATTTTGTTGTAGGATTATAGAGAAAATGCAGAGAAAGCTAAGCGAGAATTAGATGGTAAAGTGAGGAATAGTAGATCTTTAAGAGTGAGATTTGCACCTCATAACAGTGCAGTGAAGGTGAAGAACCTACCTCCTTTCGTATCCAATGAACTGCTGTACCGCGCCTTTGAGATTTTCGGGAAGATCGAGAGAGCAGTTGTCAAAGTTGATGATAGAGGAAAAAGCTTAGGGGAAGGTGTTGTAGAATTCAGTCGTAAACCAAGTGCTCTAGCTGCTATCCGCAATTGCACAGATAAATGTTTCTTTTTGACTTCGTAAGTAGTAAAATTGGAATTAATGGAAATGTATACCATTTTTCTTACCAAATTTTACAAATGATCCTTTTAATTTTTAGGTCTCTTCGTCCAGTAATTGTTGAAAGTTATGAGGAGCCTGATGAATTTGATGGGTTCCCAGAGAAAAACATTCCTAAGAAGCACCCAGACTTTTTGAGAGCAAGAGAGGTATATAATTTTTTCAAACCCACTCTATATTGTAAAATATTGTATAAAATAATGCTATATGTTATATTCTTGTTTAATGATTTTTTAGATGGGGCCAAGGTTTTCTGAACCTGGCAGTTTTGAACATGAATATGGCACCAGATGGAAGCAGCTTCATGAGCTTCACAGGCAAAAGGAAGAAGCCTTAAAAAAGGAGCTTGCTGCCGAAGAGGAAAAACTTGAAGCACAAATGGAATATGCTAAGTGAGAATACCTTATTTATTATTAGTAATTCATTTAATGTAACTTTAATAAGTGACATGACATATTTGAGATTTTGTTTTGTCAGTATAACAGAACAAAATACATCCAAAAGTTAGAATAGTAGTTTGTTAATATTTGTATATGGTAGGTATGAGCACGAGACAGAGTTGCTGCGCGAGCAGCTGCGGCAGCGCGAGCAGGACCGTGAGCGCCAAAAGCGCAGCTGGGAGATGGCGGAGCGCGCGGCCGATGAGCGGCGCGAGGCCGAGCGCGTGCAGCTGCTGCGCCAGGAGGAGGAGCTCTCGCAGCGCATGCGCATGCAGGACGACGAGCTGCGCCGCCGCCAGCAGGAGAACACACTCTTTGTGCAGGTCATTTGCATTTCCCGTCACTTATTTGCACATCACACTATCAATTATCATAATAATTCATGATAAGTAACATATGCATACATTTTGTAAATATATGTAAAAAGTATGTTTTATATAACCTAATATCAAACATAATAAGTATAAATTTGTGCCTGAAATGGATGCTAATTATTTGTTATTTTCAGGCCCAGCGACTGAACTCCATGTTAGATCGCCAGGAGCAGGGCATGTTTGATCAACAACAACCAATGGTAAGTAAATTTTAATATGTTGCAAAAAATACCTTGTGATTTCAAAAACAATCAGTCTCTTACAGTTTGTCATATTGTGTAAACACAATATTTTCTAAATTATCATGTATCCAACAATGGTATGTTAAATGTTTGTGCAATAGGACTCATTATTTTCACATCATTTGTAAAATTTACCATTTCTTGATTGCAAAATCGGATTGTGTTTATTCACCTCATAATTCAGCTACTGATATACCAATGTTTTAGCATTCTTCTAGACAAAGTGAAGATTTCTTTTACATCTAATTTTCTTCAATCAATAATTATATTCATGATTATTATAAAAATTATGCTATCATCTTGTGTCTGCTGTGTGCAACCTCGGATGAGTTTAAATAACTTGAAAATTGACCTACTCTAAATACATCACTAGAAACTATGATTCAAAAGTTCTTATCGATGACATTATATAATGTGAAGCAAGTTTGATGAACTTATTCATCTCATTTTATTCTGTTTCGTTCTGATATGTTTATTATTAGGGAAAACTATATAATCATTGGCCCATACATGATTATAATTTACAATATATAAAAAAATATACATCGTTTTGTTTATTTTTGTTCTTCGAAAATTAGATGCGAGGTAGAACTCAGCAATCTGTATAGAAACTCGAGTATTTCTATAATACATATTGACATGTTTTCCAACAGACGCTAGGAATTTTGTCTATTTCTAGAATACTTATACATTATAAGCTGAATAATGTGTAAATTTATTAGTCCTCACATAATTCTGAATGTATTTGAAATCATGGGTGGAAAACCTAGTAGAACTTTTCTGCATTATTAATAAGTTTATAATACAATAGTGACAAGGCTACAACCGGTTTACACGAATAGTTTCTCTGTCTAAGAGACAGTTTTTCTTTCCAAACAGAGTTGCACAATATTTCAGGTAGATTTACACAAATGAGTATGACATCATTCCCATCATTTGAAACAAAAATATGGGTTGTATTAGTGTTAAAAATGTTTCTTTTCTATGGCATAGTAAACATTTAATGTTTTGAAAATTGTGCCTAATGCTATTGAAAGTGTAATTACATCTGCTATACCATTCTAAACTTGTACATATAAGATGAACAATCACTTTTCTTGTAAACAAAATCAGGATAATTTCTTGTGCTAAATCAAGCTTGAGTCTTGTGCAAAATATACCTCAAATATTTGGTTGGTTGGGTCTTGTTAAGGATTTAATAATCATAAATTCTAAAATCATATTTTGACAATGCACTTATGTGTTTGAGTATATATTCATCATGTAGCAATCTATACAAGCAAAATATATTGAAAAGGCGTTACTGTGTTTTAATGCACACTACTATGTTGCACTTAAAAATGCGAATTGGGTGCAATATGACCACAATGTAAGAATAGCATCCTTTTTATTCATTTTTTCAAATATATTATATTCAACTTCAGATAGTACTATCATATGTGAGTGTTGGATTCTAAAGATAATTCGAAGTACCTGTTACAGTGAGGATCTCATGAGATTCAAGATTTCTGTATCTTGAACCATCATTGAAAAGAGCTTGCCCAATAATTAACACTTCACAAAGACAATTTATTCTTTGTAAATTTATCAGTTCAATTTAGTTTCTATTACATACCTTAATCAAATATTTTAATTTCTGTATGTCATTTATTATAGTTAGTATTATAAAAATGTAACTGTGTGTTAAACATTGAATGCTCTATAATATGAATTCTGCTTTAAGTTGGCCTGTTTCTATTGGATTGGATATGTATTAGATTTGTCTCGACGAGTTCCTTCTTGTCTATTGCATGTTTGAGATTGTTGAAAACTTTGAGGTTAGGTTTAGATGCTTATCAGCAGTACCTTCTAATACTTCAATGGAATATGACCAAAGTATGGAATCTTATTATAGTCCATGGAGGGTGGATTGAAAAGTAGCAAAATATAAGTAAATTATAAATATACTTTAAATCTTTCACACCCCTGTAATATTCTCTTGTGTCTTAAACAACTGTGTTGACCTTGTAGCCTTCATATGGTACCTTAAGAATCAAACCTTTAGTGAGGTTAGTACTTCAAATCTCTTCCAATTGAGTCATGTTGTATTTTGATAAGGAATTTGGCAATGGATAGTCTAACAGAAGGATAACTGAAGATAAAAGTTAAATATTCATCTGAAATTTATTTTGCAAGCTGTTTTATATTCACTTTAGGGGAGATAAACACTTGTACCGATTATTTGAATGATTCAACCAGATTGAAGAACAGTTAAATCCACTTTGTTCACAATGCTCAAAGTTTGTTTAATCTCCATCTGGTCATAAGTTCAAATATGTGTCTGATATCAGTTATCTATCTGAACCCTACAATTCTCTTTTTTATGCACTCAATGAAACCTTGCATACAGTTTTACTTAGCTGGGAAGTGTTATTGACTTTGGCCATGGAAGGTGTTGTAGACCACCTTTAATTCTGCTGTGCAGATTTTACATATAACGATCAAGTATGCTCATGAGCAATATGAAGAAATGAGAAATTATGTTATAAAGAGATAGAGAGATGATGCTGATTAGTGTTTATGAATTATAGTTAGCATGATTTATGACTTCTACACTACTGAAAGTGTATCCTTGGCACATCAATATTGCACTTATCCTAATCTGTGCTTCAACATCTACTTGAAGTAACTTACAGTATACTTAAAATATGGAGTAGAATAGACTCTGGACACTCCTAAAAAAAGACAATACCCCAATAATTAACTTTTCTTTTACAATCCACCCTCTCTAGTGCCTGTCTTTGTGTTAGGAAATTTTACCAACTTTATCAGTCAACATGAATCAAATTTTTTGTTGATGTGACAACACAACTACGTTAAAATACAATAAGAACAAAAGTTGAGATTGAGAAAGTATTCGAGTTTTCTTTCAAATATTGTCTAATTAAAGTCAATGACTGCCATGTTCTTGAATCGTCCATTTTTGAATCATTCACATCTGATGTTATGTTCTTATTTAAACCATTTGTATGAAGATAATTGTAGACTGTACTATGTAGCTAAATTACAATACAGGAGAACAAGAGTGGTACACTGATAATCAAAATTATTCAAATCTCACTCCTTTACGGTTTTCCCCGCTACAAAATGAAGTTACAATAGTGATTTTTATCGTTAAGTACTCTGAAGAACAATGTTTGTATGCAATGAGAAAATATTGGCAAGTTTTATGATTGCTCACTTTAGGATGGAGGCTTCAGAGACCAGTACGACATGCAACGTGGAGGTTTTGACGACATGCCGCAGAACCGCGGTTGGGATGGACGCCAAATGGACGATTTTCCCAACAAACGTCGTCGGTTCTAGATAGTGTGCGTATAGCGGGTTCAAGGCGTGGCGTCGCGTTGCCCGCCGACGAACTCTTAACGCTGCATCCTTACGTTCCGTGTGTCTATCAAGCCGTTGGTTACGTTCAAATTAATGGTTGAATAATTTACCATACAACAATCACAACAATAGATTTCAATTAACGCCTTACAAGTCCTTGTTTCTTATATTTTTGTCAACTTATTCCACCTGACAAATTGTACCCATTGTTTGTCTAACCAATGGCTCCATAGTGGTGTGAAATTGTACAAGGCTTGAAATACTTGTTATTTCTTTTTTGTCGATAAAATGTTAAGACCATAAAAATAATAGGATTTATAATATAATTCACAATTACTTAGCATAATGTTATTTTAGTCTACAATCATCGGCCTTGTATATTTTTGCACTTAACATTATAAAAAGTCTTTTAGCAGTAACATATAAAGAAGTTACACACCAGTGGGTGGTGTTTGGAGATTATGGCTTAGATCTATATATTTGTGACATTAATAAAAGTGAACCACCGTTAATGAATATATGACTTCAGCTGAGTACTGTATAAACTGTAACTAATTAAACTATTATTACGTTCTTGACTTTATATTACACTAGTAGGTAATAAACTGTTTTTTGGCTTCAATGTTAAATCAAAATTTTAATGACTTTATATTATAATATCGTTGTTTTCCTAATATCTCGCTTCTCTCTATAACTGACAATTGTTTTCAATTAAAATGTAGCAGTGCTGAAAAAACTGCTTGTGGCAACGTTGTAGTAATTTTTGTGGCGACAACTCTAAACACTTTATTTGATTCGGGTGCTTGTGTTGCCCGCTATTACAATATATATGACATACATCTCATCTATTGGTATACCATTATTTTTCACATGTACTATCCGAGCTCTCGGTAATTATCCTACTTGTTAAAAAAATATTTGATGGATAGTATTACAGGCTATGTATTGCTTCTGAAATGCGTGCCATGCATTAAAAAAATACTGACATAATGGAATAATATTTTAAAAATATTGTTTTGTGGGTACTTTAAACAGTGAATGTTTTGAGCAGAAGAAAAATTTTGCGCTAAAATTAATAACGTCATATTATATAACAACAATAGGAGGGATTGTTTAGAAAACAATTATATTTTTTTATAATTTTTGGGATTTGTACATTCTAGACAAACTTGTATCACATTCAGATTGTAGGTAATGCATAAAGTAGGTAAAGTTATTATGTGGCTAGGATAATTTATTGTTTTAGTATTATATTTACTTGATAGAGTTACTGTTTGCTATTAGATTCTGCACGATTTAGCCTACTTACTACGATAACATTTTTTAACTTAGTTTATTATCCATGTGTAGGAGTCGAATTCGGTCCTATTGTGTGACGACTCAAAGCCTAAAGACAATAGTCTTTAATGAGTCCGTCCTACTTGTCATGACCTACGGAGCCAAGACGTGGACACTGACGGTGCGACTACTGGTCCACCAATTTAAGGTCACGCAGCCAGCTATGGAAAGGGCTATGCTCGGCGTCTCTCTGAAGGATCGTATCAGAAATGAGACGATCCGACAGAGAACCAAAGTTATCGACATAGCCCAAAGGATTAACAAGCTGAAGTGGCAGTGGGCTGGTCACATCTGTCACAGAACCGATAGCCGCTAGAGCAGACGTGTTGTGGAATGGTGACCGCGACTTGGCAAACGTAGCGTTGGTAGCGTAGGTGACGATGTACGCAAAGTGGCTGGCAGTGGTTGGATGCGAAGATCTGAAGATCAAGCTTAGTGGCGTGACATTGGTGTCACGCCACTAAGCTTGATCTCTAGGCCTATGTCCAGCAAGGGACGGGATATACATTATTTATTTTTTTCAATATTGCAAATACTTTATTTTATTTTACAGTCTGTATTCATTTAAGAAAGTCGTGTGAGATGCTCGATGAGCTAAACAAATTTATTTAGTAAGCGCCTGTCGTGTTAGAGAGGGTATGCAACTCTATGTAACATTTCAATTTATATTTCGATGTCTTCTAATTATAGTTTTTAATGGATATTTAAGAGTGAAAGTAAATTGTGTAACGTTCAATTTCCATTATACTACGTAAATAAATATTTCTCCCAAATGGAATGGTATTGATTTTAAACACACGCATATACACAGCACACAAACACGGTGACACACGCGCAATCACACGCATACACAAACACATGTGCGCATGCGCAAATAGGCAGGAGACGCGACACAAAAACGCACGAGCACACATACGTAACATGGACACAAACACGTAACGCGCTCGCGTATGCACACCGACACACCAATCTTTTTTTTCTATTTTTAAATACTGAGGGTAATCATATGTCGTGATATTATATTCTCATGCTGTCATAGTATCAAATGTACTGACGGTTATGAGTACGTCTCGTAGAAATGGAAAAAAAACGCCAACAATATGTCGTGATATTATATTCTCATGCTGTCATAGTAACAAATGTACTGACGGTTATGAGTACGTCTCGTAGAAATGGAAAAAAAACGCCAACACCAAAATAGTTATACATGTTTTCATTTCCAGATTATTTGGATCATATTTTGTTAATTTCAGTTCAGACTTGAAAGATTACTAATGAGTTCAGAACAGAACTGTTCATTGTTAGTATATTGTTAGATTCTTATAATGTGGCATTTCGCTAATTTTTCCCTTGCTCATATTAGCTACTAATAAAATTACTTCAAACCTTTTATGAATATCCACATGTAAATTAGGACACTGAAAAGCAAAGGTAAAATGGCTCTGTAGGTACGCGTGGTCCCTCTTAAGACGAACCTCTGTGAGAGATCACGGCTAAAAGCTGACATATTAACGTAGTAAAATTAATAATTAAAAAAACGAATACCTGGTTACACTAATACCTGGAACTATTTGGACTCATAAGACTTCCAAGTTTTCCAGCAATTTTCGTAATCGGTGAAAATTGCGTAGTGTTACTGTTGAAAATTTGAGGAATATTGGCGGATGGGGGATTCCCTGAGGGGAAATGCAGGCATATAATGCTTTTTACATGTCTTCATGTTGATTCTTTGGCGTTCGACGCCAAGACCCTTTAGTCTAGCGTTAAGACACTAATGAAAGACTCTAGATATTTACATGTTTCAGAATTGTTCATCCAATACCTGTAACGTACATGTGAAAAACATCATTTTCATAACTCCTATTTTAATATTCATGCATTTTGTTTTGATGACCTGATTATTCAGTCCTAGATCAATATAAATATTGATGGTTAATAAGTAAGTAGAAAGATAGGTAGACTGGAAGCTCTGGAGCGAAGAAGAGCATTTTTCTGCTTTATAATAAGGGAAAAAGTTCATTTAAGAATCACAAATGTCCTCAAGGGATTTTATTAGGTTTTTATAAATTATTCAATGTCCCAATAGGTTGTAACTTTTAAATATTATTTTCTGTTACATTATTGTTTTGTATATTCTTTGGACTATATTAAACATAACTTATATGTAAAATTTTACTCTGTCTTAGCGAATTCTACTTACGCGGTTATCGCTCCATTTTACCTATATCGTAAGATTAAGGTATTATTACTGTGAATTTAAAAAGTGGAGAACATGTGTATGAGGAGGTACTACATATTTGGTCTTGTTACATGCCAGTGGCTTGTTTGCCAGTTACACCGTCTTTAAAGGCAATTATTATAGATGTCAAATGGCAAAATTAATCACCATCAAGCGTATTGTTTCCTCTCAAAATGAGAGGTCAACGTCAGTTTGTCATGCTGACCAAATGGGCGTTCGAAGATTACATGTCTTTGAGAACATTATGGATATGTTTAAAGGTGTGCTGGTTTCCTAGCGCTGTTTTTTTACTGCTGAAAGTGTTACGCACGCGTTTGCGATTTGAATTTAGGATGTAGGAGTGAGGAGAGGTTGACGTTTAAACAACTAAGCTGGAGCTAAAATCCGGCTTTATTGATCATTTCCTTCAATGTCTTGTTTTAGAGTATAAGGATGTGGTTGTTGGCACGTGTAAGTGAAAATGAAGTGAAGTAAATAAGAAAACGGAAAATATGCCGTTTACCCCTTTAACGAGTGTCGACTGATTGATAAAAGGGGCCGAAAGTACTAAAGACTCGCAAACGAGGTCTTCTTATCCATAGTCAGTTTGGATGTCATTTTACCGTGACATTGACAAACTATTTGGTCATCATACCGGTCATAATTTAGTCTAAATACTGGTCTGCAGCGCGCTGATTTGGGGGATAGATGTCCGGCTGTTATTTGGACGCTTGGTTTAGTTTTGTTTTTAGTTGTAAAAGTCATTTCTAATTACACTTGTCATAATCCATGTCCGAATAAATCTATCTATACATGGAAATGAAATCGGGGGAATATAACGCTGGTACTCGGGGGTGGGACTGGGACAGGTGCAGCGTACGAATTTTATTATCTTTGGCAGGTGTTGAGGGCTGAAAGCAATCAGTTTTTAAACTTTATGCCTTATAAGACACATGCATCAGCTGCTTTGCATAGTGTATAAGCTAAGCGCCTCATGTTCTATGCACTGAAAAGACCGCGAGAAACGGATAACTGTCATTCACTTATCAAATGACGGATGGCGACAGGTGTTACACATGTTACCATAAACAATATTTTTTCCAATACAAGAGTATTGCTGAGCATGAGCGTTATTCGATATTCAAGAAAATGTCGCGCAACAATTTTATATTCAGTACGTGGGTGAGTATTAAGGGTAAGATAAGTTTTTAGTAAGTAATAATCCAATCCATCGAAAGAGTAAGTAGGTCGTAATCCAATATATCGAAAGAGGAGAGGGGGGGGGGGGGGGGGGGAAAAAAATAAAAACAAAAAAAAACAACAAGATAAAAAAAAGGGAAAATCAATACAAAAAAAAACATTTTTGGTAATTACTAAATTACACCATGGGAAATCA
>DWME01009920.1:0-10578 GCA_018244795.1 Parelbella ahira ahira | reverse complement strand
ACGCGGCTCTTCAAGAATTCATCGTTACGGAATACGACGGTAACTTACCCTATAAAATACCGCTCAACGACTGCTCTGCTTTCATTATTTACCACAGTTCTCGCAAAAGACGACTATTATTTTAGTATTAGAATGTAAAGCGGTAATTAAGGCCATCCATATTGTAATTTCTTATATTATGAAAAAGTAAAGGTACATATACCTTTGCCAATAAACAATCTTGCAAAATGCTTTATGTTTAGCTACTCCCCGTATAACTGTTTATAGAATTTTTTAGTTAAGAATTCATATATACATAGGTATATAGTGAGTGTGAGTTATGAGAGTTTAATACGAATTAGTAAAAAGAATCGATGGTCAGTATGCGTGGAAAGTTCTCAGCCGAGGCAGCAAATAGTCATGCATTATCTATTTCGATCAGAACTGCCTGTAAATTAATAAACTGTAATTTAACTATGTGAAATCATTATATGCTATGTGTGCTAACTACCTATGTAAAACATTATTCTTAAACAACTTGTAGATGGCCTGTAATCGAACGGACAGTGAAAAAGTGTAGGATCATAGGTATAGATAGTAATTCTTAGAAACGAAAAACGCTATTAGTATAATAATGAAGCGATTAACATTGATTTGTATTAATATTTCACGTCATTGTACATGTAGGTACGAAAAACGTGACATCACGTCTGTGATCCCCGAAGGGATAGAGTCGTAGGGTATTGAAATGTAGCTAAAAGTTGAATGTTTATCTTACAACTGAACACCACACCTGATAGTACTTACTCCATAGAGTAGCCATAATTGTAAAGGAGTTGCACAACCAGCCACCACTGCGCACTTGGGGACACCTTGGAAACAACGAGAACGGGTGACGTTTGTGTCATCACATTATTTATACTCGGTGATTCAAACGTAATTAAATGACCACAACGGTCAACAAAAAGGTTAATAAAACTAATATTAACTTTTACAGCAACTCTTAAAAAAACCCCTATTATGTTTTTCTTATAATCAACTGTAAAACGGCACGGTCTTCACGTGTGTATGTGCCTTTAAGCAAATTGCCGGATATTACTGCTAACCAAATTGGTGGATAATACAGTTAAGATTACAGTCGTCGCAGATACAACATTATCTCAAAGTCCTCGAGTAAATACCGATGTGCACAACTACGTCACATTTTACAACGGGAAATCATTTAATAAAAATTATCTCAAACGTACAGTACCTACTTACATTGAAGACACTGACTATCTTATTAACAAACACAGTTTTATAAGATACTTACGTTTTTCACTGTTAAATTTTTAATGGAGGAATCTGTGACAACCTACGGTTTAGAATTTAGCCGCCCGCTCCGAAGGCCCTAGGATCAAATCTAACGCGCGTCTTTTTAATAAGAAGATGCGTCTTACGATATACGTATAGAATATATAAGATTAAGTCTACCAACCCGCACTTGGCCAGCGTGGTTGATAAGCCTTAACCCTTCTCAGTTCTATGAGGAGACCCGTGTTCAACAGTAGAAGAATAAAATAATTTATTATAATAGCACAATACGTAATTACAATATCAACTACACGACGATATTGGAATTGAGCGATATATGATGCCCGACGTATGTTATGACGTCATCACATTTGTTCCAGTGCTTGATAACGTGTGCGGTGCTGGTGCTGGCGGCGGGCGCCGGCCATCCCATCGGCTTCTCCGCCGTGGCCTTGCCGCAGCTGCGTAAGGAGAACTCCACCATGAGAATAGACGAGGATATGGGGTCGTGGATTGGTGAGTTCAGAGAACAGCAGGTGTCAAGGCGTGACGCATGATAGCACTCATCAGAAACTTCATTTCAAAATTGTACCAGAATTAGCTACCGTGTATATTAGTCGATAAATATCAAGTGCCTCGCTCACTGATCAGTTTGAAAATGTAAACACAACCACTGCAAGTATCTTTGATAACAAGTACGAGTACTCCAATATCTGGATGTTTCCTCACGATGTCTTTCATCACCGATGTAGCAAGTGATAATACCTAATGTTAAAATACAAATTTTTGCTACGTTAGGTGCAATTTCTACTCTTGTTTTGCTCCATTTCGCACAAACATATCATACAAAGTCGGAGGTAAGTGGCGACTCCGAGCACACAACATACACACATAATGAATGATCTATCTTGTAAATGCTCAAGGTCACTGTTCGGTCAAACACATGACAGTTATTGGCTCCTTACAAAACAACACGAGAATCGAGCACGCTTCCTTAACACTCGTTGTGTGCGACACAAAGACGTGTAATGTTCGCAACGAGTGCGCTATTGGCTACGAAGGGGAGTGAGTTTTGAAGTGGAACGTCAGTGTTTAAATGGGAAACGTAGGTACGGCTTTTGTTTGAGGAAAAGATTCATACATCTTGCTAGAACAATAAAGTTTTTGTTACAAGCTATGATTGTTTTAGAATGATGGATAGTGAAATAGATTAAACATAATTATGTTGTTTACCTTAGACATAATATGTTGCCTTGGTATTGGTTTTGCACAACATATTATATTCTTGACCCCGTTACAATTTATGTGTTACGAGAATTAACGATATGTTTTACAAACGTATTAAAGTTTGTTCTGAAGTGGTGTGAAAAACGTGGACACATTTCGATATAAACTAAGTAATCTCCTGATTGATGCCTCGTTGGTCGAATGGCTGCAAGCGCGACTGCCGATCGGGAGGTCCTGGGTACAAATCCCGGGCCGGGGACTATTGGATTTTTCTAAATTATAATTTCTAGTAGTGACTCAGAGTCTAGACCTACGCCCGATGTACGGTATTGGGCTCACCACCAATGCCATGGGACTTAAACGTAACTGGTGAATCGTGGGAGTATACTATACTCCTCTGTCTACCCTTCGATGATTACAACCGTGATGTTACGTTTTTATTCACAATAAAATTTTTCTTTGAAACACATGACGCCGAGCAGGCATTCCTTGGTACTGTTAGCACAGCCGTCGCATGAATCAATATACATACAAATCGATAGATGTCGCTGTTATAACGTCATGAAAAGCATGAGTCTTGCAATGGTCAAACTGATCATGTCATTCCCAAGATGTAGAAACGCACCTGTGACAACCTCGAATAACACGTACACTGACTAACACTAATCACACTCGTAAGTACTCAGCATTATAAATAGGCTATAGGAGGCTATAATCTCCCGTACATCTCAAGGACTTATTATTGGTAAGCCCTCATATTGACGAATAGAACCTGTGCTAATGATATTGACTCCCATTGAATACTAACCACCTAATATTCTTATTAACATTTTTGCCTCATTGATACGCCGTCGTGGGCGGGGACAGCCACATGTCTCAGGGAGACGCTCGTTACTACTCTCTTTAAATGCAAACATGAGAGTAATTGCCACTTATTATTATGAGGAAAAACTTCTTAAACGCATGTAAATACATTAAATAACAAGAGTCATTAAATAACAAGAGCGTTAAATAACAAAAGTAATAAATAATCATTATAACTGTCCGTGATATGGTAAAATGTACTCAGGGCTGGTACATATCACAGTAGGTCAACGTAAGCGCACAAAGAGCGTGCTCTCAACTGCAATAAACTCATTTCTGGCCACATTTGACTTTTTGTAATTATTGGCTGTAGCGGGTTTGAAGCTACATGATCCGTACCCTAGTTAACATCCCGTGTCTGTGCGCACCCTATACAAGTGAAGAGACTCTGGCGACCGACTGACCGCGATATAGTACAGCCTACCCAAGTACTGCGATCAATGGCCAAGGGCCAAATGCTAGGCGGATAGGCGGTGCGCGATGCTGCGCTCTGAGATCCTAAACTCGTATGCCCAACGAAAGGATTACGAGGAAAGAACCCCTAACAAAAGGGTATATATAAGCACTTAATAGGAAATATCTACATATGTCCACTAGCGAAATATGACAGAATAATTATGGCAATAAAACGTTAAATTATCCAACCTAACGATACAGTGTTTGTTGCAGCCAGCATCCACTCTGCCGCTACCCCACTTGGATCCATGATATCCGGTCCGGTCATGGAAGCCATAGGCCGCCGCCGGACTCTCCAGGCCTCCACGTTGCCGCTAGTCCTCGGATGGATTGTCATAGGCACTGCTACACATCACGCTCTGTTATTGCTCGGCAGGGTCGTGTGTGGCTTCGCTGTCGGCATCATGGCAGCTCCTTCCCAGGTAAAATGGAATATAGACATTTTTTTGCAATGCAATAAGTCTGCGCGCTCTCCCTCCGCCAGCCCTGAGTGTGACTTGCTTGCGGATCAATAGCCGGATATAAGTAGTAACGAAATGTTTGATGTTCCCCTTGATTTTCTTAATGTAACTGGTAGCTAAAGTACATAACGGACGGCAGGTGTACCTAGGGGAGATCTCGGAGCCGCGGCTGCGCGGGCTGCTGATCGGCACGCCGTTCGTGGCGTACTCGCTGGGCGTGCTGTACGTGTACGCGCTGGGCGGCGCGCTGGCGTGGCGCTCCGTGGCGCACCTGTGCATCGTGCTGCCCGTGCTGGCCTTCGCCGCGCTGTGTCTATCGCCTGAAAGCCCCACGTGGCTCGCGCGCCGCGGCCGCTTTCATGAGGCCATGGCTGCCATGTCGCGCCTGCGGGGCGACTCGGAAACGGTGGGCGCCATTTTATGTGCTTGTGGTATTTATAATAATTCACTCTTAAAGAAACTGAAAAAAAATTTTTTACTGAAACAAACTCTTCTGAAACGGAGATTCGGAAGTTTTGAAAATTCCCAAATCAAAATTCCAAAATCACTTTCGGGGATTACAGGAGTGATGATGTTAATTACAGTAAGTAACAAATATATTAAAATTATTTTATGTCATGAACAGTGGTTGGAATTACGAAGCAATTCGGAGCGTTATTATAAACATGGATATTTCACTTGTCCCGGATCGGCGAAGCTCGCCGAACGACGCACGATAATTCACAAACACTCGAGTTTCGGCGCGGCCAAAAGATTCGGCCATTTTTTGGCCGAAACCAAAACTAAGGCCGAAACTAGATTTTTTGGCCGAAACTGGCCGAAACCAAACCTTCGGTCGGTCACTAGTTTTCATCGAAGAAAATTGATAAAATCTAAATAAATACCTACATATTGCAAAAAATATTCTTACAATACGTTGACACTGACAAGTAAAAAATTCCCAAAGAAAACTAGTTAACTTGAACAGGAATTAAAGAAGTATGATGGCCATGAGCAAAATCGTTTTCCTGTTAAATATGAGGAAAAATAGCAGAGGGCACTCAGTGGGCAGTCAGTGCGAGCACAGATGGCGTAACCTTTACGATCCAAGCAAGTTCTACGTAAGACACTGCGGCACTTTTTAAATAATTATTTATTACGTGATACGTAAATAAAAGAAATTAGAGATTTGGTGCATAACCGGTTCATCTCATGAACTGCAGTGGAATATTAATATATGGGGAACGTGGTCATCTCATAACAATTTGGACCGAGCCCGTGTGTTACGGGCACCAGCTGTTTAATTAATATACATGTATGTAGGTATATGTTTACTAATACCCACATGACCAAGAACAATAATATATAAAAAAATTTACGTAACATGTAGTTACCTACTATACGTTGGTACGTTGACGACATTACATTATATTTTAACACTGAATCACGTGCCAGCCTAATATACAGAGATATCTCATTAATATATTATTATATATCATATCATATATCATTATTATATATCATATCATATATCATTTACCTACATTAAACTAGTGGTTAAGTAACTACTCGTAATCATCAACCCTTTCATCGCTCCACTTTTGGAAACGGATTTCCTCTTGCAATTAAAAACCAGAAGACCATAACCTGCGACCCGACAGAAGACTGGAGAACTTTTAAATATGCAAATTTCCTCACAATGTTTTCCTTCACCGTTACAGCAAGTGATATTTAATCTTAAAGGAGTTTTTTTTAATATATGCGCCAGACCTTGAACCCCAGGCACCCGGAGTGCCAGGCTGGTTAGTAAACCACTAGCTCTGCTGGCTTAAGTAATCACTAGGTAATGTAAGTAGGTTCTAGCAATGTACAGTGTAGTCACCCGCCAGTGGCAAAAAGTAGTTCCTCTCTCTCACACCGACGTCGAGGTTTCAACAGTCGCGAGCTATATATATTTCTATATTTTTTCTCAGTGAATCAGTTTGTGTTGCTTTTTTAAAGACGCCAGAATTTTATTTACATGTAATAAATCAAGATCTTATCTCAAGTATTCTGATGACATTTGAGCCTGTCATCTCCTAAATATAACAGAATATCACATGGTAATGCGTACTAACGTATGGTATATGTTGCGTATCATTTTTTATACATTTTTGTTCTTGGTCATGTGGGTATCGACATTGCGTCAATTGTAGTTTAAAACTGAACATATGTCATACGACAGACAAGCGTTTGTTTACATCGTTTTGATTCCGCAATGCGCTAGTGTTTGCGTTCATTCGAGCAATCACTGCTAATGAGCTTAACGAGCGGGCGCCGGCCAATTGAGCGGAAGCTTCTGGAACCGAGCGCACGCACGCGCCTCGCCCGTGTCGCCTGTGCCGGCCCGTGCCGTGCCGTGCCGTGCTCGCCGCGCTGGGCCTCGTGTCACGCCAACCCGAACTCAATACGTCACTATTCGTTAATTAGCTTCATAACGGATACAATCGTACCTGAGGACTAAATACGTTTAACATAAACTTCTTTCATATCGCGTTTGGATAAACCGACCGGTGTTTTTTTAGAGACATTTTTACGTACAACTCGACTATAATGATAGGCATAAAATAAATAATGTACATTTACTCAGAATAAATAATTCTTATCTTGCAATCATAATTTTTACACATAATTTCCTTACAGTATTACACGTTTATGTTAATACCTTATGAGGGCATAGACGTGACTTTTTCGTGTAGATGCTGAGAAACGGAATAGTAGAAAATATAGTATAGTACATATTTGTTCAAAACTATGGTCCGTCTTAGTCGGCCAAAGTTATAATATTTTTCGAATACAATATTGATGTGTCGTAGGCACGTATTCCATGATCGCCCATAACAATTAATCGGCACAGTAGTCTCTAGGTGATATAAACATGTAGGCAGCTGGGCTTAACATTGGTATACATCACCATGAATCTGCGTCAAAAGTAGGTATATATACGATATATTAACCTAACTAAACTTTCAGGCACAGCGGGAACTACACGAGTTGATATCCGCGCGGGAGAAAGAGAAGGCGCGCGGAGAAGAAACGTTAAGGTTTTTCGCGACCGTCTGCCGGCCGCCGGTGCTGAAGCCCTTGCTGCTCATCAACGCGTTCAACATGCTGCAAATCCTCTCCGGCAGCTACGTGGTCATCTTCTACGCGGTCGACATCGTCAACGATGCCGGGGGATCTTTAGCACCTTCAGTAAGGACTACTTTGACTGCCATCTTTTTTGTCACGTGAAACCCCGTTTGCCGTTTTGCCCCGTTTGCCTTGCTCGGAGACGGGTTTCTCCCATAGTAAAGGAATATCTGCCGAATTGCGAGGTGTTACCTAATAATGGTGTGTTGTGTTGAGTGTAGTGTGTGACGGTGTGGTTACAGAACGCGGCGGTGGCGAGCGCGGGCGTGCGGCTGGGCGTGACGGTGGTGGCGTGCGTGCTGCTGCTGCGCGTGTCGCGGCGCGCGCTGGTGCTGGCGTCGGGCGCCGGCAGCGCGCTCTGCACCGCGGCGCTGGCGCTGCTGCTGGCGCGCGGGCCCACCGCCGGCGTGCTCCCGCCGCTGCTGCTGCTCTCCTACGTCGCCTTCAACACGCTCGGCTTCTTCCTGCTGCCGGGCCTCATGATCGGCGAGCTGCTGCCGACGAAGGTGCGGGGACTGTGCGGCGGCTATATATTTTGTCTGTTCAACGCAGTCCTATTCGGGTTTACAAAATTGTACCCGGAGATGAAGATCCAAATCGGAATAAGCGGCATCTTCGGTCTGTTCGGGGCCGCCGCCGCGCTGGCCACGGTGGTGCTGTTCCTCCTGCTGCCGGAGACGAAGGGGAAGTCTCTCCTTCAAATTGAACAGTATTACCAAAAAGATAACATATTGTGGGTGACGCGCAACAAAGAAAACGAAGGCCAGAACGTGTGAAAGTCGAGTGGTGTGTCGCCGCACGTTGCGTCCTTGCGAGCTGCTAAGAAACATTGAAACAGAGCACAACGCTACCCAGATGATACATGAGATGTGTTCGTCAAATAAATATTATGTCGTATTATATTTTTTAACAATTTTAATGTACAATTTACGAAATACATAGAAATTCATAATTGTTGTTATACTAAGACGTAATCAGTAAGTAATCAAGTATTTCAAACGAAATTCTACCGTATTTAAGAGTTCCGAGAGATGAAAGTCTATAAATTGTATTTTCTACCAGCTAAACCACGACAATGACAATAAGTGCAGCAAGTGCCTCGCGGAGTGATCTCTGACAGGGAATTTCTGAAATATCCCTCGACTTACAAAATAAAGTTGTTAATGTTATATATTTGTATGCCATATATACACGTAAATTAATACCTAGCTCGTAAGTAACATTCTACTGAATAAACATAACGTTTTTGACGCTTTTAAATGTGATCGTATTCACTTGTAAGTATTGTATAGGATCCAGTTGTTACAAGGTGTAAACATGACGTTCAGATCTGAATCACCTTAGATAATACATTTATGCCGTGTATAATTCGTGTAAATTTTGTTGGATCTGTGCCTGTCACTTTAAACTGGCAAAGGAAATTGAAATTAAATGTTACTAATACGACTAAAGAGTGCATTATATTAAAAGCGCACTTCTTACTTCGCTAATGATATGTACTGGATCACTGTTGAGTGTGAGATTTTTATCTGTGATTTATACCATACAAAGACTTTTGTTTGCAATACAAATATATGAGAACGTATGTTTCTCAAATGTTGTACTTAGTGGCCACACTCGTCGACGCGGGACCGGCCCGAGTCGCCACTGTCCGCCGACGCCGCTGAACGGTCGTTTGCCCTCACAATGTGGCGCACACAGTTTCGGAGTGTCTTGCATGTAATCGACAGTTGCCTATTTCGTGTACTATGGATGTGATGGTATTAACTATGATTTCGTTGTTTTTTTGCACCGAATATGTATTTTTTTACACCAAAAATGTATTACCTAAACATACTTGTTTAATTTCAACCGATGAGCGATGAGGACACGCCGAACACGCTCGCACCGGAACCTATTGCTTCGCAAGCGATCGAGTGTTTGTTGTCGTACGAACGCGACCAGAGTCGTTCATCAGATAGTGCTCCACTGACCGGCTCGGGCCGAACCAGCGTCGATAAGTGTGGTTAGTGACCTTTATGAAAAAGACAGCACGTACTGTAATACAGTGTGGGAAACCAAATGTGATATACTTAAATAAAGAGCTGTAACATGTTATCTTCGATATTTATTTACAAATGAGTGATCGGGCGCGCGGCGGGCGCGCTAGAGGGCGCGGTCGGCGGGCGGCAGGCGGCGGTAGAGGCGCGGGCGCGCGGCGCAGCCGGGGCACACGTGCACGGACACGGACACGGCGCACTCGCACTCCCAGCAGTAGTGCTCGCGGCAGCGCGGGCAGCGGAACACCTGCCGCCATTTTTATCGTTCAAATGTTGGACACGGGCCTCAGACTGAGAGACTTGATTAGCAGACTTCATAGGCCTTAGAGAACAACTTTTCTGCTAAATTAGATGACAAACAATGGGACTACTCACACTTATTCAGCTCTATTCGCGTTCCGCTGAACGATTTTGGTCACACTTATATAGTTATTCTTCTATAAGCCGCGTACAGCGTCGTAAGAATGAGAAAAGATGCAAGCTTCATATAGTATAGAAATTTAATGTTATTTAACAATTTCCTTTTTTTTTACCTGCTTGTCAAGTTCCGTAAAATTCTTTAAACAGGCGAAGCAATATTGAGCCTGCCCTTCATTTTTTAATTCTTCATAAGGTTCCACGGGAAATAGATGGTGGTAGGACCTGCAAGTCCGGACAAAGGGGTTTACATGCTACAATAAAATCGTCACAACATTCAGAATCCAATGAAAACATTCAACAAAATGCAACTGAAGTTGTTTCAACAGGTGTCTGCGCCATGTACTTGTTAAAAATAAATCAAGTATGTAACAGTGTTACAACTAAAATATAGTGTCTACTGAGTATAATACATTATATTTCTCATTTTATTACAGATTTTTTTTTAATTATCTCACTGTCTAACAACTATTTGCATTTGTAATAAAGGCTGTCACAAAATAAACTAAAATACTCTAGTAAACTTAGTTCTGCAGCATATGCTGTAAAGAAATTTAGACAACTTTTTAAAACAATTACAATTTTGACTGTGCCTAGTCAGTATATTTATGAAAGTATTATGTATACAAGAAAAAACTATTTAACTTTGATAAAGAATAACAGTAGAGGGAATTATAATACTAGAAATAAAG
>DWME01009919.1:0-10578 GCA_018244795.1 Parelbella ahira ahira | reverse complement strand
GTGGAGTGACAATATACACAAAGTTGCTGGCAGCGGTTGGATGCGAAGAGCTGAAGATCGAGCTCAGTGGCGTATCAGTGGAGAGGCCTACGTCCAGGAGTGGACGGGAGTAGGCTGATAATGATGATGATGATGACGAAAAAACAATATTGTGTTAATAATTATTAGAAGCAATAAATAATTCAATCGAAGCGTTCAATTCGAGTAATCCTTATAATGAATAAAAGATGATGTCATTCATGTACACAGAAATATATCAACGCTTTTTCTACGTATCTCGCTTCTTATCGTTCTATAATAATAATTACTCGCGAGCGTTTGAATTACCTTCAAATGTCAAAAAATTGGAAACTATTCTTTAAATCTCGGGTATAAAACAGAAAATTGCATAAACGCTCCCGATACGGTACATTTGAAAATGGATTCGGCTCGTTTGTTTTTTTTTTCCATCGATTAATATTGAAAAATACGGACGTGAAGCATAATACAGATTATAAATACACAGATAACAAATTTATATGATTTTACATAGGTTATCTTCATCCATTAAAAAGAGTATATCGATAAAAAAACTAGCGATGTCAATGGCAATCCTGAAGGTAGATGATTACATACAACTTTATATTATATATAAAAACGTAACATCACGCCTGCAATCCTCGAAGGGGTACACAGAGGAGTGTAGTACACTCCCACGTTTTACCAGTTACGTTTAAGTCCCATGGAATAGGCGGTGAGACTATTGCCAAACACGGGGCCCAAATCCAGACTCCGAGTCATTACTAGAGATTCTGAATAAAAAAAATCAAATAGCAGCCGACCCGGGATTTGCACCCAGCCCAGCCCAGCCCCCAGAGCTGCCAATCGGCAGTCGCGCTTGCAACCATTCGAACAACGAGGCAGTTATATACGATTATATATAATTTTCCTATATTCTGCATTCTCATTTGGTTTTTTTTTTCTAATAAATTGAAGTAGCAAACCGGGATTCGGCCAACATATTATAAATAGTTACGTTGTCCATACACATGTGTATCCAATCTCAAACAGTGCTAAATACGTTTAGAGATCGGACACAGACATTGTTGGTTGTGACCACCAAATTGAATTGCAACATGTCTCAGTATAGAACAATTATTCGCACCGGAATTCGGCAATAAAATCTTTAATGGTGGCCACAGGCGTAGATATAATATATACTAATATATTGTGCTATACGATTGCCTCGTTTGCCGGGTTGGTTGCAAGCGCTACTGTTGATCGAAAAGTCTTGGGTTGGATTCTTGAGACGTTAACGGAATTGCCGAAACATGGGAGTGTACTACACTCCTCTGCCGACGTCCTCGGCGATTACAATCACATGTTTTCACGAGGTAAGAAATACATAAATATATTTTAGCTAAACGTCCGTTACTAAAGAAAGTATTATATAAATAGAATACATATTATAATGTATCCTCATATGTCTTGCTATCATAATACGAGTATTACGGCTCTGTATGAAACGACCTTTAAGATCGGTCAGACATTATGATAGGATCTAAGCTGAAATGCAACGTCTCAGTACCGAACTGTCATTTACACCGGAACATGACAATGAAACGTATACAGCCAGGGTTGCCAGAATTCTTATTCAGATAATAAATATTTAATTTTGTAACTATTCTTACAGTTATATTTTTTTTTCAAGCATGTATGGCAATAACTAATGTAACACAAGTATACGAGGATCTCGGTGCCCTCGACCGAACCCATAAAGGGCCTGTCGTAATAACCATATATTTATACTGATATACAAAATATGTAATTAGCTTTATTTAAACAGCTAGTTATCAAAATGTATGACTTTATTGTGGTATTAAAATTGATTTTATTGTTAATTTTCCTTATTTATGCGAATGTTTAATGACAAATATGCGAATACTCATCAACTGTGTGCACTGTGGCGGCTGTCATTCTTAAGGATAATAAATTCGATGTATCTCATATTTTGTCGTCTTGTCCGCAACGAAAATTAATAGTTAAATATATATTAGCTAATATTCATCGAAAAATCCGAACACTTAAGCGACATATTTATCACAAAACCTTTGTGAGTGATTCTCCAAACATATAACAATTATATTTATTAGTTTACACGACTTTTTTTTATTTGTACGCCAAGTCACATTCGGCCAGTATAAAAAGTAGATTCAATTTCATCATTCCGACTCTCTAGCACTGTTTAGGTCAGTGCATAGCAGAATTTACAAGTTTTATTCCTTTGTAGTGGAAATAAATTAATATGGTGTTGAGGCTTTCGTAACGAAACCTTGGACGGACCACCTTCCCACGTACTATCTTCCTACGCTTTAATACTTAGTATCAGGCAACCTAGATACCCATTTACCGCTTCGACATTAAAAACAATGGAGATGTCAACGATCTGTCAACTTAAGCAATCTGTCAAAATCCCTAGACAATTGATTTTTATTGGTTATTATTAGCTGTCCTTTTGCGTCAAAAACATAAAATAGTCGACTCCTATTTTTATTTCCAGGTTCAGGCTTACATTTTGAATTCTGAATTTTCAAAACGATTGGAACGATAAGTTTTTTTTTACATATATCGCGTTAAAAATACAAAAAACCGCACATACTTGAACCCGAGTCAAGTGTCAATGAGAAACATTTTACGTAAAAACATCGGCTACCCATCCTTGCGGTGCCTTCCTAGCTATCGCCTTACAAACCGCAGAGGACCTTACGCACAAAAATAACAATGATATGTACATATTATGTATACTCCATCCAATTGTTTTATACTTTGTATAGTGTAACAAGGATTTAAAAGTTGTCTACGGCCATTTCATATAAAAAAAAATAAGCACAATGGTTTTATGGTCTGTGAATTTGAAAAAGAGATTACAATTATCTATGGTCATTTTATAAAATGTTTATCGTTAATTGTTAAACACTATTATTATCCATCGTAAAATTTACACTTTAATTCGGTCACACGATTTCTTGAATATACATATTTAATGAAAGTAATGAGTATTGGTACAGTTTATAGCTGAATCATTTTCGTAACACGTAAAGAACAGTGACTTTTGAAATGTTGATACATAAGGTTTAAATTCAAGGTTGACTGCGCCCGTGGGCGATATGATTTGCTATTTTATATCCGCACGTGAATTTAACTCCAAAGTAATTCGTAATAAAGTGTATTTTACTGTATCACACGATATGAAAACGGCATTCGTGGAATTGCACTTTCTATTGCACAGTATTTTCTTTTTTTTCAGTCGATAGTAAATTTTTATCTGTGTTGTTTATGGATTTTGAGATTTGTTTAAATTATAAGATAAGGCGATGGGTTCGTGGCATATCACTAATGGCCAGGCTTTTTTATTGCAAAAACCTTGTTAACTATGATAATCTTCGTTTTCTCTAGTTTATAATTCATTTATACAATAAAACCTCTTTAATATTGTGCCCTTACATCCTTTTTGGTGTTGAATAATTAATAATCAAATCTAATATAATTTATAAGTGCACCCGTATACACTTAAACAATAACAAAAAACAATTAGACGTACACAGTTAAATTAAGAGCCCAATAATTGACAGGAAATTATTAAAACTCAAGTACTAACTTACTAATAGCATAGGTATAGATTTAAATTACATTTCCAGAAAAAAATAATTATTTAAGTTCTTTTTGCACATTACTGTTACACATTACAAATTTTACGATCATATTATAAACTAATTTTACAAGCACTAATCCCTGCAAATCGTTTTAAGAAATGTTGAGTTACTAAAAAACCATTCAGGTAATCGATTAAACAATTACAGGTAGCCTGTGTAGGTTACGACCTAAGAAACGACTCTGAATCAATATGGCTGCCAATTTAATTTTGGCGGGAAAGTATACACAGAAACTATATAAATGTACAAGTTAGCAAACCTAAGTACAATATAAACTAAGTGACTAATTACCTTAAAAATATATATTTTTTTAAATATATCTTGTAGTTTTCAGAATATACTTATTTTAATTATTACATAGAACTTTTGTACTAGTTTCGTGTGAACATCGAGCGCGGGTCATCGCACCACACAGATATTGTATCTGTCTTGAACAAAGAAGTATTGTGTACCACATGTTCCGATATGAATGAGAAAGCACTTCCGGGATTGTTTATTTTTTTCGAATGCCACGAGACTTTATAGTATATACATTCGTAAACTGCCAAGATAAAGTTTATGGCTTAAGTGATTTATATGTAGTTTAGTGACGTTGTGAAAACATGTATTCATTATCATGGTGTTTGTACATACGTTTTTTCTTTAATACCATAAAGTATATTATGCTGATTTATTTATCTACACATTAGGCTAAATTGAAGCGACGATAAATTATGTTTTTAAATGAAGTCAACAAATATGGTACACCTACGTTTCATGAAGTAAAACGTATATTTCAAAGTATTAAGTGTAAGTTTTTATTGATTCTATATTAAATTACAATGGATTCATCGTCAAGCCAGACTCTTTACAGTGCAGGCAGGTAAAACCAATGTCAGTTAACATTATATTATGTAAATTGGGACGCCAATTTTAATATGGTGTACCAAAGGTAGTCATCGCAAACACCAGACATGTTCTTATATTTAATAACCTCAATTAATTACCTAGTGGTTAAATAGGTTAAATATGATTTGGCAGTGTCCCAGAAGTTCGAGGTCAACGCTTAATCTAATTTTAACTCCCCGTCCCCCTTCTCTGAATCCGAAAAGGAATTATTTCTGCATCATAAAGGGCGTACAAGACGACATCTTTACACCGACGTCTTTACTACAGTTCTAGAATATAATACAAATACAATCCTCAGTGATTGACTTTTTAGAAAACTGTACTTTTGGTATTATTTTGATAGGTACAGTTTTGCAGTACAAAGAAGCTGGAAGTATAAGTTCTTTTTATTTAATATTCTTTTGTAATTAATATATAAATGAAAGTATTGATTTCAGTCTCAATTCGTAAGTCAACATCAACCTGCCAGTGACAAAATGCTCAAGTCAACGTACCTATAAATTATTTCAAAATGAGATGGAAAATATTACCACTCATATTAAATGTACAAAGACAATTAAGAACACTTGGAACTCAATTGGTTTTAAATATGATGAATACATCACTGGCATAAGACAAGAGTGTTCGCTGTGAGGATAATGCACATAAAAAAATAAAACGAAAATGACATTGTATGTATGACTCAGTGCGGCCATATTGGTTTTGTCTAAACATGGTATGGCGCGCGCGGCGCATGCTTCAAATAGTATGGTAAAAATAACCGAACCCCAGTTCAATACACCAGTAATCCCCTTAAACTTAGACATCGGACGATTAGTAAGCTAATTTCGTTGTTTTAGTGCTTCATCTACAAGTTTAAGCGCGAAAGGCGAAGCCCCTCGGACTCTGTCGAGCTCTCAACACAAGCTTTAGAATTGTTGAAAGGAGTCTTATAAGACATACATGTCAAAGATATCACCGAATTAAAAATATGGTTGCATTTATATTGCGAATGTTGAAATCGATGAACAGTTTCTCTGTAAACTTGAAAGTTCATAGTCTCAGACTGTTTAATCATTTCGTGACTACTGAAATGACAGATGAAGTACAGCATGCAAATTATTAAAATATCCACAGAGCGTAGATAACGATAACAACCATGTTAAATATTTATTTAAAATTATGTCAAAAATGTGTTCATAAACCATATGTTCTATATATCATCTCGGACATCCTGAGCCTTTTTATGGTCCAACTGTTGATCTGATGGTGGGTCTCTCTAAGGATCAGAAAGGTTAAAGCTATAGTCAGCCACGCTGACCCAGCACAGATTGGCAGACTTAACACGCTTTACTGAACGCAATGGAGAACCTTGACGCATGCTCGTTTTCGTATTTTTCTTCATTAGTTACATCAAGTAATAAATAATCCTAATACACATTTTATTGTAAAAAAGTCCGCACCGGTATTTAAACCCAGGATCCCCGGAGTAAGAGGCTGTTTTCTGAACCACTAAGCTATCACTAATTAATACTGTTTATTCGTATCAAATAATATCCATAATCATGCGTATTTACAAGTGCATATATGTAGTTTATCAGTTTTCTGGACCCCATAGCGTGGGCTCTGGCTATTCAGCACCAGATAGCAATCCATAAGTTGTCCCAACATATTATAATAATTATATTATAAATATACAGAAACCATAGAGAAACTCAATCGGGCGTCCCTTATCCAACATAGCAAGCTGTCACAATGGATCGCACGATCGAAATGATCGGGGTTTCAGCCGACCAGCTGACCCTGTTTCCACTGCAGTAAGGTCGCCGGGTGCAGTCCGGGGACAGGTTTCGTACAGTGATGCAATCGTGCACTTTCCTATCCTTATATGTACACGCTGTACAATTTTACAAAGCCTTATAAATATCTCTGATAATTATGTGTCATGTTACTTTATTTTTAAACAACAATATTTGGCGCCAACGACTGTGGCGCCACCGGAAGCATGTGGAAACTTCTGTTGCTTGAAAAATCACAGATACAGTGACTGGGACTTACAAAAGCACAGATGTTTAATAAATAAAAAGGTTAAACGATTGACAAGGTCACGGAGATTTTATAAATAAAACACACTCATACACGGCCATTAGGATTAAAATTTTACTATTATAACAATGTCACGGAATTTTATACATAAAACACACACACACAAACATTAGGGTTAAATGTTAACAATTGACCAGGGTGACAGAAATTAATTAATAAAAACACAGAAATTTAATAAATTACAAAAACACACGCACACAAATTAGATAATAAGTACGTTTCAATCGTACGCTGGATTCATTTGAAAAAGTGAAATCTTCAATAAACTTCTCTATTTGGTATTCAACTTTACATGTATTTTAGTTGTGTTGGCACTGTTCAAAGAAAATTACATAATTATGAAGTAATTTCACGAAGTAACATCTCGGCCGCTGATTATATTTATGTTCACGCTAAGTTAATTGCCTAACTATGTCTATAAAATTAACATAATTACTGGCATGAAGAAAACGTTCATTAAAAAAAAATTGTTTGCGATCCGTATTGCCAGTGTTCAACTAACGAAATATGTTCCATAGCTCTTTTTTTTTTTATAAATTGTAATGTGTGCAGGTTTCCTCACGATGTTTTCCTTCACCGTCAGCAAGTGATATTTAAACATAAAACGCACTTTTATAAAGAGGTACGCGCCATGGATTTGAATTCAGCACCCCAGGAGTGAGAGGCTGAATTCTTCACCACTAAGCTATAACTGCCTCAGAAAACAACATTTCTTGTTAACTATTAATTAATCTTTAAGGTTTAGTGTAGAAAAAATTATTGCTGGAGGCCTTTTATATCGTTACATAATACGTTTGCAATTTGAAATTATTATGTTTGATGCTTGTGTTTGAAATATGTAATAGTTGGTTGGTAGACAATGTTTCAAAACTCCCATCGCCCTCAGCGGTAGCGCACGTCTAGCCAAGTTTGGGACATCATATATCATTCCTAAATGTAGCCGTTTAATATTTTGTTTATTACCATTGAGTATACACAGAAATGTCAAATTCGCATTGGACGCTACAGCATTATTAAACATTTAGTGTAATATTCTATATACTTAAGTATTTGATTTTTTTACACTTTGGTTTTTTCACGAATAATATAATTATTGGGGGAGCCCGACTTGTAACCTACCCGAACTTTTTCAAAAGTAGCTTTTGAAGATCGCAGCGAAGTCGCGACGGTATCTGATCGATATTCAACCAGTATATTATAAGCAATGTGTATAATGTTAAATTAGGTAATAGGCTCACTGCTTATTCCATGGGACTTAAACGTAACTGGTGAAACGTGGGAGTTTACTACACTCCTCTGACTACCCCTTCGGCGATAACAGAGGCAGATGCATAGGCAAAGGAGTGTAGTACACTCCCACGTTTCACCAGTTACGTTTAAGTCCCATGGAATAGGTGGTGAGCCTATTGCCAAACTTGGGGCACAATTCCAAAAAATAAATTAGAAAAATCCAATAGCACCCGACCCGGGATTCGAACCCAGGACCTCCCGACCGCCAGTCGTGCTTGTAACCGCTCGACCAACGAGGCATCACTATAATTTTCAAAATGTGATTTGTTTTGTTATTTATCGTTTTGTACACTTATACAATATGACATGTTACTCAAAATATTTGTTCTCTGATATTTATAATTGAATGACTCACTTGTCGGACACACTGTACAAGAATCTCATCTCTCAATTCCTCTCTTTCCAAGCCTTTTCCAATCAATGACTGTATGATTTGGGTCTCCTTTTCCGCTGTCAGTTCACCCCTCATGTATCGGCAAAGATCCTGAAATGATAAACTAAATTATAAGGTGCATAGATAAAAATGGAGACTTCAACTAAAATTAAATGTGATCATTTTTTAACTAATATGAAAATGTGTAGGTATTACCCGAAAGGCCGAAACTATATATGTGACCCCAAGTATCGATTCGTCACATCCTTGTACTTTCACTGGGACGTTGAAGTCTCCAACAACAACGGCAAACTGAGATTTTGCTGTTACACTCATTGCTTTCAGTATATCCTCGTAAAGAGCATATAGTACATGTTCGTCAGCGTGTTTCGAGATCGGTTCATATACCACTATAACCTTCAGGCCTGTTGGTCAATTTTAATATTAGGTATACTACCCTACTCGACACACTACTGACCTCCACTACGTTGTTTATGAGGACTTTGTTGACGAGGAAACCGATGCCACCCTGGGAAAGTTGGTCTTCTTCTCGGAAGTAGAGGGGGTTTTCGGAATCTAGGGTCATCGCGCCTTCGCCCTCCCTTCGGCTTATAGACAACCCCAGAATATGCTAGTTAATATGACTCAACTCTACTTCGAGTTCCGAAATATGCTCATCCAGTCGCAGCGTCCTTACATTGTACGTTTCAAGAAAAAGTTGTCGGTGGTAGCCTGCCGTACCCCGGGGATTTTTCGCACTTCCCGCCATACCGTGACCATAGCCGCTACCGTGGCCAGGAATAGTAAAGCTACCGGGAACTGGGGGCCGTTCTATTGTGACACTATCCATAGAGTTTTATGCCCTAATCACCACGCTGGGCAAGCGAATTGATGATCGCAGAGCTAGACATTTTAAATGCAACGACGTTGCTGCCCGTTGTTGCCTATGTCATTTTGTCTAGCTAGTTTCGGATGGTTATCCCGCCATCGGTCGGTCGCCAGCAACGTAGAGTATTAAGGTAAATTTCTCATTTGGTACATTGTTCTACAAATCATTGACCAATAAACGGGACAGATTTAATTAGACATTTGTATAAAATAGAGCTATAAAGGAGAGTTTACCCGAAATATGTTGACAGCGGCCGTGACGCTCTCTGGGTCGTGCAGCTGGATGTGCGAGGTGGGTATGTTGTTGCCTTTGTGGTACGTTATCATCTCTTCTTTGGTCAGCAGCTCCATGGACTTGCTCTTCCTTGTAAGGGTCGCCATTATTGTTCCTGATGATGCAAATTTTTTTTTACAATTGTTCGCGATGAACAAAAAGAAAAGGTATTTCGATGGAAACTTCTGTATTTCCTTTGCTTTTAGACAATAGAATAAAATTAGGTGAGTAGTCTGTAGGGTGTAGATAAGTAGTCAGTTTAAAGTGTTGTGATTGGAGGGGTGTTTGTGACGAGTATGTGAAGTTGGTGTGTAAGATGTCGTATGATCGTTTGAGTGTATGGCTCGATACATGTTTCAAGTAAGGTGCGTCGACGGTGGTGAAAATCGGTGTCAACAAAAATAATATTACAATACACAGAATATTATTTGAGCGTTGATCGAGATCTGCTGTAACTTTTTTTAATCTGTGCTTATCACTGACAAAGGGCAAGGAATCGATACGCTAAAAACAATTAAAATATCAATAAAGTGATAAAATTCTGTGGTGTGCTACTTTAATGTAGGTATATATGTCTGTCTTTGTAAAGTTATATTTAAATAAGGAGGCTACAAGGTAAAGTGTTAATAAGAAGTGCAATAGGTGCAGGGCGCAGGCGACGTACCCTCGGGCGAGCGCGGGTGGTCGTTGAAGTAGAGGCGCGCGAAGTCGCGCAGGTCGGCGGGCGCGTCGTCGGGCGCGGGCGGCGCGGGCGGCGCCTCCAGCTGGTGCAGCCGCCGCTCCACGCGCTCCTTGCGCCGCGCCACGCGCTCCGTGCGCTCCGTGCGCTCCGTGCTCTGCGTGCTCTGCGCCGCACGCACGTCGCAGACGTTATAACACACATTCCAATACCGAACCCTATCAAAATCGACTTAAGCATATCTATTTAAAAAAAATAGTATATTATTGGGTAATCACACTTCTTCTTCTTAGCGTGTCGATGACAAACACATTTTAAGTCCCTAAATGGTTTGGACTAGGGTTTGTCATCGTGGTGAAAGGATTTGCCGATCAGCGTTGGGATTCGCTGATCGTTGCCCGGGGTGCGC
>DWME01009918.1:0-10578 GCA_018244795.1 Parelbella ahira ahira | reverse complement strand
ATAGGCTCACCATCGATTGCATTAAACGTAACTGGTGAAACCTGGGAATATACTACACACCTCTGCCTATCTCTTCGGAGATTATAGGTGTGATGTTATGTATGTTCTTACTGTGATATAGACTAGTGTAGTAAAATCATTTTATACAACATATCGCTCATTTGCGACTAGAGTGTAATATCTCAGAAACACTATCCTTAGGAAGACCGTTCAGAAAGTTGAAGTTGAGGTTCCACTTTTGGAACACAGGTGGAATTCTTAAAGATAATAATCGATTCATTATGGTTTTGGATTGTTCTAGTTTCTTTTACTTGTTTTATTGTAGTTTTCGGTTGTTATTATAATAGGAGAATAGTCCGCCGGTGTGACGGCGGCACCCTAAGCGTGTCAATGGATTCCTTGCGTATCGCTCGCACGCAAACCGCACACCGATGTCGCGAAACTAATTGGGAAGTAAAAGTACACATTCCGAGACGGTAGGCCTGCCGACTAAATCGCCCGCGCCGGCCGCCGCTACAAAGTTTACCTAACAGTAGACATGTTACCAAAAATCTACATAATCACTAACATGTTTGACTAACCTGTCAGATCAGTAACAATAATGATAATAAATCGCCGTGTGTGAAGATGTCCGTACATTCGTTTGTTTATTTTTCTCTAATTATATCTTGATAAAACTAAAATACTATTTACAACATTTCTTAATATCTAGTTGTTAGTTTTTAAAATTTCATACTCGGTTACAGGTCTCCTGGACACCCTGGATACGCAGGTGGACGCCAAGAACTGTCCAGGCGTGTGCATGCACGCGCTGGCCTCCTTCATCTGTTCGAACGTGCTGGATGAGGTGGAATGTCCCAATCCAGCTATGAAGTGTTGCGTAGATGAACCTCTTGGTAAGCGACAAACAAAATCATGTCCATCCAGATAACTAATGCACACAAGATTTTGAGAGATAAATTATGTTCAAGCACACTAGATAACAGGACTGAACTAAAACTTATAATAACTTTCTGGCAGTTCTCATAATCCAATAAAATATGGTGTTTTAAAATGCACTAATAAACTGTTAAAATATTCTCTATCCGGTATAACGGACATTTGTTTATTGATTCATAAAGTTTCTTTTCTTTATTTATAGTATTTTTACATATGTATATGGTAGGTTATAGCTTGCCCGCGATCCCACCGTATACAATGCACATGCAGCCTTAGATGGGACACGCATGAAAATACCATTCACCCTTGCCATGAAAACTCTTAAGTTACATTTATTCGAAAACAAACAGTGGCAGGGTGTTCCACTCTTTGGGCATCTGGATAAAAAACATGAAATCAAACTATTTAATTCTGGCAATTGGTTTGCGCTTAAGAGTCCTATGTTATAGTCGCTACAGCTGAGCCTTTTTCCTAGGTAACGACACTCTGGTGACCACCCGGCGGCCGTTCACCACCCGCTACACCACCACCGAGTCGGACGAAGACGACGAGCCGACCACCCGCGCGCCGCACGACATTTACATAGACAGTGGTAATTATTAGGTACATCATTATGTATTAGGATAGCACGTACATGCATAGTAGTATTTACTAATGTTATATTTAAAAAAAAGCCTAAAATCGGCGTGTGTATGTAAAAACAGCAATATAAGAAGAAACATGTCAGGTCTGCAAGAATAAAGATATTGGGCACTAAGTGCCCTGTGCCTACTCGGTAAGGGACCGGAACTAGTGATTTAATAATAATAATAATAATAATATTATACATTATACGTAATTCACTGGTTCATTGTTCCAATGGGATATTTGCCTTTAGAGACCAAGACTAATATACTTTTAAAATATAGCATTATTATCGATTTAAGAGGGTACCAACCGAAAAACCTGCCCACAGAAGGGAGGAAGCTAAACGATGTCAGTAGATGACCATTGTTGTTTTAACTTGTCAGTTCTTTTATTTAATTCTTTATTCGTTCACACGTTCATTCTTCAATCTGAGAACGTCATTCCTGCAGGTAAAGCACATAGTATCAAATTTGTAATGATTTGTCTACGTCAATTGCAGGTAACATCGCGTGTCCAGGGGTGTGTGTAGAGTCCAGACTCACGCAGTACTGCGAGGCGTACCTCACCTCATCGAACCTGTGCGTCTCGGGAAGAATGTGCTGTGTGTCCAAGGACGGCTATGGAGACAAACCCACGCCAGACCTGGTCGTGCCTAATGAGAAGAAGCATTCAACGAAAAGACCAACTACTGCTGTAAATTTCTTATATGGAATAGATAGTCTTAAGTAGGAGTTATCTAAAATCTTAGACAAAATTCTGGTCATGAAATAATAAAGTTATTTTAACCGTCTATTTTTAGAAAATTTCCATATACATTGATATCAGATCAAACCAAGCGAGGCCTGTGCTATTAATAGTAACCAGGTACAGCTTCTAAACTGCATGTATATACATATATATACACTTATAGAGATCATTGTTTTATACATTCAAGGTTTAAAGTGTAATAATTCTCTTTTTCCATTCAATCTTTATCTGTTACTTAGAACCTGTACCGGGAAGGTCGTGTGCTATTTTGTAAGCCGACTCTATTTACATGTGTTCTTATAATTTTCTTCAACAAGAGTTTGAAACTTATTTGGGTCTGGTTTTCAAGAGAAGAAGAAAAAGACGTAAGAAAAACGTGTAGAGAAAAAACGTCAGTTCCGTAAACATAAAAATATTTGGTTCTCCGTGATCCTCACCTACCCCGTGAGGAACTGGACGTGATATAATAATACTAATGAATATCATTTCTGCTTCTAGTTGACAACGACACCAGCTCCGAAATACAAGCCAGGTCGCAAGTGTCGCGGTGACTGCGTCAGTGGGCTGTTCGCGTTCTTCTGCGACCACGTGGACGAGGACGCTACCTGCCCCTCGGAGGGGACGTGCTGCTTGACTGAGACTAAGAACACGGAGACGACTACCAGAAGGCCAACGACAACGCCAAGGCCTCCTAGGCCTACTACACCGGCAAGTTCTTTAAAGTTGCATTCATATGTCAAGGCAGATTTGAGTCATAAAGGTCAACTGACCTAAATATCCAATTGCTACTTAGATTATATAAAAAAATACAGTTCAGTAATCTGATATTGTTACCATTTTTCTATAACCCTACATACTTTTGTATCCCCAGCCCCCTCTACCAAGATGCCCAGGATACTGTCTGTTGAACATCATGGCAGCGTTCTGCGAGCGGCCTGCAGTGCTTTTGGCCAACACCCACTGCAAACTCAGTGGTTCCACCTGCTGTGACAACACCAGGTAGTCTAATCACACCAGAAATATCATCGAGAATAGAACAGTAGAACAGAAACAAAACGTTTATTCACAAACAACAAACATGCAGTTCCACAGTGCATGTTTATTATAATTATTAAATTAATATAATAATATTTTCCTACATTATACCATTACTGATAAGAATACTTAACAGATAGAAATAGAACACAGCTTTTTGTGGTTTTGTTTTGTTGATTGTAGATAATTCATACTCACGTTCAGATTTTGCTTTACTCATTTTATTCCAACAAATGACTAAATTAATAATGTGCACTTATTCTCCCCAGAGTGCCACCGCGCACCACGACCCGGGCCACCACGACCACCATGACGACGACCACGACGCCCGCGCCCGTCGACCCCAGGCCCGACTGTCCCGGCTCCTGCATAGTATCGCTGCTCTCCTTCACCTGCTTCCGTACGTACCTGGAACATCTTACAAACCCGTGTCTCGTATTGAATTTTGACTAATTTTATAGTTAACTATCACATAACAAAATGTACCATGCCGTGTTCATCTGTATTTGCAGGATGACGTATTCTGCGTTTTATTTGCAATGTCCAAATAAATGACCGTGTGTTCTGTGCAGATGAACCTTAACTAAATAATCTTCTTTCCAATTCGTTGTTTATTTTTCGATTTATTTTTACTTTCACATTTTAAACCTACATTGTGTCTTTCATTTATTAGAGTAATTAAGTTGTACAGTTTTAGGTCCAGTTTAAAATATCTTTATGTCATGGATGTGCAATATCCAACAAAGAGGTCTTGTAGAACATTTTTGTTGCAACGTTTAATAGCGTGTATCCTACAGGCAATGCAGAAATGACCGACGTGTTTAAGTGCAAGAAAGCTGGGACGCAGTGCTGTGCGCCTAAGTCCAAGGTGCAGGAGGTTGTGGGGGTGCAGCGCAACGACTCCTTCCCCCTAGCCACCCCCGCGTACACCGCGTACACGCCCCACCCCCACAGCGTGGAACATACTGCTGTCGCGCTCACAACACAAATGCGTGAGTATCGAACGTATGAACTAAATTGATTTTCTCATGCATGAAAAATAGAAACGATGTAAAAATATTGAGTATGTGATAAATAATATAATTAATTAATTAGTGGAATAAATTTCAGAAAGTCAAGTCAAACACGTCAACTATGGAAGAATAAATATTTGGCACTTGGTATTATCTGCCTACCTCATAAGGAATCTGGCGAAACAATACAATAATAATTTACGATACTTTTAATTATAACTTTTGTCTTTAGTTGAAATACTATAATTGAAAAGTAACTTTTTGGAGAAAAAATGTAGGTACGCCAGGGCATTGATCAAGGAATAACAAATATTGCATGGTTTCGTATTGTTTCAGCACCATATGAGCCAAACTACGGATCAACATTAAGAGCCCCTGAAAAATACAACAAATACGTGTGCGGAGTTAAAGGTATATCCAATATTAAGGATTAGAACCTTATTCATTTTCGTATCAAAGCATTGCAATGTGAAGCCACCTTATAATAAATGAGGAAATAAAATTCTTACACGATATAACTCTACCTTTTTCAACCACTTCTTCATCTACAACTACTCCTTTCAATATTAATGAAAGGCTTCTAATTTTTGACCCAAATTTGGTGAACTGGATTATCTAACGACTTCCTTCGTGACTCGTAACGTTCTTCACGTTCACATTCCTTCAGTTATTAACAATACATAAAGATCAGTCAGAGATATACTCGTAGATTAGCGTCGTGTCTAGTTCATGTCCAATATCCCAAGACATTATTGTTATATTAAGAATCTTGTACTGCAATTTTTTAGCCCTGTAATGCTGTAATCGTGTGCGTTTAAGCTCGGTAACAGTGAACCCGTGTGAGTTGAGTGTGCCCCGAGTCCGTTAATACCGGGTCCGTGTCGGCGGCAGGCACGTCGGGGCGCGGCGGGCGCGTGATGGGCGGCGAGGACGGCGAGCGCGGCGAGTGGTGCTGGCAGACGGCGCTCATCAACTCGCTCAACCAGTACCTGTGCGGCGCCGCGCTCGTCGGCACGCAGTGGGTGCTCACCGCCGCGCACTGCGTCACCAAGTACCTTAACACTTTATTCCCCTCGATAATAAGCTAAAGTTTGCCTGCCTCGGGAGTTGAGTGGTCACAAACGAGGCTGTTAAGCGAGAGGTCCCAAGTTCCATCCCTTAGTCGGCAAGGATATATTTCTATCCTTGGCATTCGGTTATCTCTGTGGGCAACGATGTAATATTAATTATAAAACAATGTTATGTAATGAATAAGAGATCCATGTCCTTTTTAATGTTGTATACACTAGTAGTAATGTTTTACACATACGTACGTAAGTCGACCTCTGTTTCGGGTTTCACTGCTAATGACAATTGCAAGCTAACATTTTTTCCGCAAGTGTTACGTTCGATTCTTGGCGTTACATATCACCAAGTTATGTCTCTAGGTATTTATTTCTATTAAATTAGTTAAATCAAATGGCCATCGAAATATGCCTACTACAATTCCTTTGGATCACATTTTTTAAACATTTCATTTACTTTTTTAAATATTTCAGCATTGTTCGCTCCGGTGATGCGATCTACGTGCGTGTGGGTGACCACGACTTGACGCGGAAATACGGTTCTCCGGGGGCGCAGACCCTACGCGTCGCCACCACCTACATCCACCACAACCACAACAGCCAGACTCTCGACAACGACATCGCCCTTCTGAAACTGCACGGCAAGGCTGAGCTTAAAGAAGGTTAGTTTTCATACGTCCGGATATAAGTACTCGTACCCATATATACCTACTCTTATTGTAGAAAATATGCTCGAAGTTTTTTCTGTTCACTTTTTTGTACCGAACTATGACAGCCCGAAGCATGCTTCTTCCTTCAGTGATTAGTGTAACATTGAATGATGTTCATTGAGTGAACTTGTACATATAACTAAGTACTGTATGACGTGTATCTTATTAGACGTTATCCTATATTTTATTAGTATGTGTATCTCATTAGACAAAAGATGGTTGTACTGATCAGCAATATTGACAAGACATGTTCAAACTTCCAGTTTTAAAATAACTTGTGGACTTTTTGCAGGAGTGTGCCTGGTGTGCCTGCCCGCGCGCGGCGTGAGCCACGCGGCCGGCAAGCGCTGCACCGTCACCGGATACGGGTACATGGGAGAAAGTGAGTTCACACTGACTAGCCCTTTATCTACTAGTTTTTACCGACCCCTTTATCATTACACTATAGGAATATAGTTGATTACTGACCTTGATTGCTAAGTCGACTGTTTTTGGTTTAGTTCCCATCTGAGACAAATGTTTGGGTAGGTATAAGGATGAGTTGTTTTGTGACAGAGCGTAAAATTATCTTCGTTAATGTGTTATTTGAAAATGTTTACATATATTTTTATCAGCTGCTTAGTTCCTATAGCATAGGCTCTGCCTAACTTAGGATTAGATGGTGGTATGTAAAGTTGTCCCAAGATATTATTATTAGTACCTACTAATCTTAGCGCATAGGACGCAATTCAGTGAATATATAGACTGAAAACAAAGATTATTCCCGAGTTAAATCTATAATAAATATGAAACATTCATAAGTATATAGTCTAACTTTCGGTCACATCAGGCAGACTATATATCGAATGTTTTCGCCATCAGTATTCCACGAAAAGACAAATGTACTTCACCCAGACAGATAACTATTCAGCTCGGTATTGAGAGTATTATTACCCTCACAGCTGGTCCCATCCCCTTACGAGTGCGTGAGGCAGAGCTACCGATAGTGAGCGACGCGGAGTGCATCCGTAAGGTGAACGCCGTCACGGAGAAGATCTTCATCCTGCCGGCCAGCTCCTTCTGCGCTGGTGGAGAAGAGGGGAACGACGCTTGTCAGGTGAGAACAGTCACGAGCTTCTTCAAGACGGCGATATTGACTGCATGCCTTAACGGCCCAATTCTGATATAATCCAGCTCGTGTAAAAACAAAATCGCGCGTAAATAAAAAAAAAGTATATTATCGGTATATGTGGTCTACGATATCTTTAACAAACTATAATTTTACAGCAACTGGCCAAACTTGTATGGCAAATGAGTATGGACTCAATTTAGATAATAAGTAATATTTAAATAATACAAGTGTAGTCAGCTCTCAGGTTTCACCAGTTACGTTTATACATGTGCATTTAAACTTCCTGTCATGTTCCGTTTCGCACTAATAACTAAAAAAAAAGGCTAAGGTTAAATAAATTTCCTATCTCCTTCCAGGGTGACGGAGGAGGTCCTCTAGTATGCCAAGACGACGGTTTCTATGAGCTCGTAGGCCTGGTCTCATGGGGCTTTGGTTGCGGACGTAAAGACGTTCCAGGAGTGTACGTTAAGGTGTCTTCCTTTATCGGCTGGATCAACCAAATCATATCCGTCAACAATCTATAGTGCATGTACTGAAGAGTAAAGTTATTTGCATAACGTGTAATATTCGCCAGAAAAATCTCATAGAAGACAAAATAATTTTCATTTTTTTCTTGGTTACCATACACTTACTTCTCAAATTAAATTAAAATAGACAACTGGCAATATTATTTTCAAAATTCGTACAAATAAGTTGATATAATATATCATACATCAAATCCAATCCACTGCTAAGATATTGTTATCGTGGGTGGCAATATTCACATGACGAGTATAAAAACAGTTATTAAACATATCCAAATAAAGGAAATAGGTACTAGCTGGTAACGACCATGGAATGTGTAACAAGGTGTCAAATGGACATAGATATTATGTATAATAATATCTCTATGCAAATGGATCGCCGAATATAAAAACCATTATTAACGTATAGGTAGTTGCCAGACAAAAGAATTTTTACTCTTAGTATTATTTTAAACATAATACCGTTGTCAGTCGAACCCAACTATAAACTGAGATTTTTCCATAATTCTGTACTTTATAATTGAATGTGTTTATTTATTTATCGTCGGGAACAACATCAATATTTTTAATCCGTATAAATTAAAAAAAGATATTATATTTTTTTTATTTGCAATGTTTCTTCAAGTAAGCAGTATTTTAATCGCATTGATACCTACTTGATTTACACGTAATTTTATTTTAAGGGGAAAATTGTAAATAAATCTCTGCTTCTAGTTTAGAATAAGTAATTTATTTTAGTTTAATTAGCAATTATTATATTGATGGCATTTAAGTTAGCTCCCACCACTATTTTTTATTTACAACACAACTGTTGTATTTTAATGTTGACTCGTTCAATCATTGGTAAAAGTAAATTAAAATCTTTGACATTGAAATTGGCGGGAGATGATGCCTGTGATGTTTCGTGAAAAGATTAAAATTCTTATCGGGAAGCAAAGCAGGCTGTGGTTGCTCGATTCGCCGGGACATTGCTGTGCCTTCAGATAATCTATTCATAAAAACTGAACAATTAGATGTTAATTCTTAATTCAGCGGCAATAATTTATTGCTCTTATTTAAATTTAGATTTAATGTGTATTGTAACAAACACAGAATTTCGGTCAGATTTTATTAATATAAAAATGGGTGTATAGCGACCTCAATAAATCACGAATAAACGATACCAACGATCAAAAGATGCGAAGAGATCTACATACATTCACTAATCCGTTTAGTTTAAGTATAAAAACCAAACAGTTATAATTATACCTATACATAATCTTACATGATCTACCTAAAGACATTCGTAGTATTTTAAGTTACATAACTATTCCGTAATTAAAAAGAATTGCTATGGTTTCATATTTTTAAATCTTGAGGCCATAGAATGAAAATCAATCATGAGATATTTTTAAGTTTTCTTTTGAAACCGTGTAAATAAACGTAGACATAACAGATTGTTGGTGTTTTTCTACTTCAAGGACGTCTGCATTCTTCAGTAATGTGGGTAATTGTTCGGAGAACCCTGAGACAATATTATGAGTTGGTAAGATGAGTGGAGAAAACTGAGGATGCATTTACTATATGTTTGTCACCGCATTACGCTCTTTTTAACAACTCATGCCCTCAATAATTTTGGGGCGAATTTTTGTAAAACCAGACGTCAGATCCTATAATAATACGTTCCTCAATAATTATGTATCTATGTATTGATTACAGATATATTTTAAGAGGTTTTTCCGCCACAGGAATCATACAGTCTGTCCCTGGAATTATATTTTTGTGTAAAATGTAATCTGTTTGCTAATAAACGAAAACAATAAATACTGGATATTTATATTACATTTTCCTTTTTTATATCGTGTCAAAATCGTTTATTTCTGGAAATCTGTGAAATTTTTGGATGTAAATAGTTAAGGTAGGTACAGGATTTTTATAATACGCCGCATTTTATATCGTCCACCCTGCCACAAACAATACATGTACATGCAAATAATATGAAAAGTATACATTATCATACGTACCTTCCACTACCAACACCTATTTCGTCACAGACAGGGATATATGCATGAAGGTGAATTGTTGGATTTTTCATTATATTTGTTTCGAATTGAGAATCTTTATGAAGTTGATATTTAAATTTTTCAATGAAAACAGGTAATAAAATCAAAATATTTACAAAACGAACTCTGTTTATTAACAACTCATTATATCACATCAATGCAATATTTACACTTCGTTATGTATACTAATTATTTATAAACAAGAAACAAAAAACATTTTCTTAACTTTATAATTAACAATCGAAATATTGTCAAAGTAATAGCTAAACGAACGCGTTGATAAGGCTACATTCAGTATGTATATCCTATAAACGCAACTATGTTAGAAAAACACTATCAATTGAAACGTAATATTTAACCTTATATAATATGAAATATAGCTGATCATAGCTTGAGAAAAAAACTAGCCTGTTATCTTAGATCTATTAAAAATAAAACATCACGAATCATAGCAAAAGTTAAAGCCGACTTGCACATATTATATAAGTAAAAAAAAAAACGTTAAATCACGCCTGTAATCTCCGAAGGGGTAGGCAGAGGAGTGCAGTACACTCCCATGTATACGAAACACATTATTCTAGCTTTTTTGTACCTATTAGTGAGTGCTTATCCAGACGGAGGACAGTTCTCGATCTATTTACTAATCTACGATCTACTTAATAATCCCTAAAAATAAATGTCTCAAGTAATAAATGTATTGAAAACACGTGCGGTTCAAAGTTTCGTTTCGCATGCAGGGTCCCACAAAGAACTACGGTTGTGGGCA
>DWME01009917.1:0-10578 GCA_018244795.1 Parelbella ahira ahira | reverse complement strand
TGTTTCTGATGAAATGGACATAAAGTTTGTTAGAGTACATAGGAGCCTGCAAAGAATCGTTTATGACCGACATTGAGATAATATGTAGCTCAATACTTGAAAATATGTAAAGAGAACAAATTAACGAATTGAGAATATTTTAAATTAAAACATGTACAGGGAAAAAAATTAACAATTGAGAATATTTTTAATTAAAACATTTACAGAGAACAAATAAAAAAATTGAGAATATTTTAAAAATATATATGTACAGAAACCAATTAATATTTATGAATATTTTGAATTTAAATATGTACAGAGACCAAATTAAAAAATTGATAATAATGACTGTTATATGTCAGAAGATACGAGCTATTATTGTGGGCATAATCAGCAAGTAAGGTATATAATTTTTTAATTATATATGTAGGTATCTCCCGCCTTGCTTAGCGGAATGGTGATATTGGAAGAGGATTAGTAATGTTCTCGGAGGCTATATTTACTGTGACACAACAGTTTACGTTGAAGATAATTAAACGCAAGTAACTTTACAGGGCAGAGTCTACAGCACAATCTACACACGTACATATATCTAGTAAATTTAATGCCAATACCCAAGCGAAAAGAACCTCACATCCTGTTTACCAGGATGTCAAATAAAATTTAGTTTAGTTAGATGTTAAGGCTAGTACTTCACCCTTCAATTTGAATAAATAAGCATAAATTATATTGACCCCTTTATTTAAATATAAAAAAAACTCGCCCAACCAAGCAATATTACATTTGGCATTCCTTCTTTATCCAGAATTACGAAAAATATTAAAATGAATGTTCAGTATCACAATGGAAAGTCTAACTTGATAGCATTTTTATTCAGTTTATGATCAGTCAAAATATTTCAATTAGCATTTTACGAATTCTCTAAGGGTAAGGAGTGGTGAATCACAGCAATAGACAGAATAAGCCAATTATAGTAAGAATGACGTCACATATTAAAATTAATATGAGATTCAAGTCTCATAAGAATTAACAATATTCAATTACAACATAGATTACATTGAGAATAATTTTCAAAGATAATATTTTACGCTTATTGTTAGTGCACAAATATCGTTAAGAAATTTATAAAGCTGAAAAGCTTATTTAATGTCTTGCCTATATGTATATTTCAAACGAGAAAATATTGTATCAAAGTTTGTAAAGTTTTTTGCTCAGAAGCTTAAATACATGCAGCCTCTGTATGTTTGTGGTCGAACCTTATGGATACAGGGCGTTATATTTTAAACATCAAAATTTTTTCCCTACCATGGTTGTTTTTTAATTAGTAATAATAAAAATAACACCTTATTGTTTTGTTAGAGCCCTCATTGTGATGCCTTTTTATGACACTTTAGTAATTTTAGGGCAACCGACGTGTCCTTAATTGGAGTATTAAAAATTAAATTAGGACGTCTGATGAATTCAACGCATTAAAACGGCTGATACATGTGTGGGTATTATGTAACTGTCGTAAATGGCGGTGGGTATGTTTTTAAATAATAACTAAGTGAAAGTTATTGTACAATAGTTTGAGGTATATATATATCATGATAGTGTAGACCTTCAAAATTTGTGCACCGGCTACCTTCTCACTAAAAACACATGCACATGTAAACACCACCACGCCACTGCTAACACATGATCCGCCTCAAAACGAAGCATTTTACGAAAGTACTTAAATTTAAACCTGATTCAGTTAGATATTTCCACTGGCCGGTGAAAAGATTAAAATAACATCATATATGTAGAATGTAGATGCACTATGATATAAAACATTATCATTTGCTTTTCAACGGTAGCAACTGCATTAAACATGATATTGATGAACTGAACGTTGATCCAGATGGCGAGGCGAGTGTTGTTCGATTCCCACTGGGAAAAAATTTTGTGTGACAAGCACGAGAATTTGTTCAGTGTTTGAAAATAAATAAATCAAAACAAAAATCTGTATAATTTTATATGTATGGTACCTCTATTAAATGCCTGGTTATCCTTGCACAGTTTCTATCTGCTCAGTGAAACCAGTACACGTAGATATGATCGTGTTTATAAGCACTCACGACATATTAAATAGAAAAAACACTGGCTAGTAACGGATTAGATATATGGTATCATGTTTTTGTAAAAACATGGTTTAATATTCATTGAAAACTTGAGTGAAAGTTAATTTCACTGAGGCGCTAGATCTCTGCGCGATGCTATTTATCAAGACATCGGTACGCCATACGTGCGTGACATATTAGTTCCAGGACCCACGTCCACACATGTTGGTACGTGAGTTATTAGAAGGGCTCACAATTAATGATCGCATAGCGCTGTGTGGTTTGAACAGAAACATACCTACATATACATTACATATAAATTAACATATACATACATATGTGCTTCAATGTAAGATATGTACATATGTGTACTTTTAGCCCAAATGGGACGTGTTTATTCCTATCCATACAGTAGTTATGAGTATATCATCACGCTACGTCCTTCTGTGGTGGGCAGGGAGGAACAATTGTTAAATATATCAATTCTTACAGACCTGACGAGCCTCTTCTATTTTCATCACTTTCACACACTCTAATACACTCTAATACAGTCTAATACTATACACGGGATGCGAAGACTTGCAATAAACTAAAATTACAATGAAGTTTACATAAGATTCAATTGTAACTAATACTTTAATGGTTGTAATAGCGTTCTTATGGTATGTAAGCAATTGTAATATCCCACACGAATTGTTTTCGATCCGTAACGACATTTGGTCTACAAGCGCGTCCTTCTATTTAGTCATTATATGATAATGTAAAGGAAAGTTCGAGAAAAGTTGCGTACAGCCTTATGGAATCATTTAAATCAATCTAAAACTATTTATTCTATCCAGAAAAACTGTCCAACCTAACATCAGTTGCAGATAACCTCTGATGCTTGAGTGATAAGTTAGAATCTTTGGTACGTCATCCGTCTAAATTAAAGTATCTACTGAATTTGTTTATGGAGATCTCCTTTTATCTTCTAAATAGCATGTCAATTGTTTATAGTTCAGGTCGGGAATGAGTAAATCTATGTATGCACATGCAATTACATCAATAAAATAGCATAATTTCATATTCGTCAATGGTTTTTTTCATATGGTAATATTTAAGACTACCGTCTATTTCCAGAGATAGTTATGTTTTTAGAACACTCATTTAACGCACAAAAGAATGTAACTGAGATTGAGAAAATGTCCTTACATAATTAATATCTCAAGTGAAGTCGTAACAGATTATTTAATGATGAATCTCGCCCAGCGAAACACATTTTTAATTAATAATTAGTAAGTGAGTTTTTTGCAATAGTTGGATTTTTTTTTTTTTCGAAATTCTTTTATTGACAAAATAATTTTCTCATTACTTAAATAATAATATTAGAAACTCGGTGCGCTTTGCCTACCCTGTAAGGGACTTGGCTTTACCATACAATAACAATAGCTCAAAGTATTACGATTTTTCTTGAAACAAACTATATTTTTAGAGACTAATTATAACAAAATATTTAACATATTCACTCTTGTCTTCTTGTTTATTATTATTGTTATTTCTATTGTTTAAAAAAAGGAATTCAATGAGAGCCATAAGAAGAGATTTAATTTGTTTGTTCTTGGCTTGACGCCGTTTTAACATTCTTGAATATAATTTTTTCGATTGCAAGTGATTTAACAACTAGCGAATTTTCCCTACTTTCTGTATACTTTCGAACAAAAACCACGTTTCACTCAGCTCAGTCACTCGTTCGATAAAGTGGATATTGGCCAAATAAACACACCGGTCACTCTTCACGACCATAAACAAAGAGCGCCACAAAAAGCTCTATTCTATTGCTCGTTAAAGAAATGTTCGAACAGTAAAAAGTCTAAAATCTAAACAGTTTTACCGAGTAACTGTTTTCAAAATAACTACCTGTTGAGGTATTTTATAAAAACGAGCAATGGTTTCCGAACAAACTTTTTTTTCCCATCGCACACAAATGTTTATCGTTTGACGAAACTTTTAAGCAGAGCCTATTTTTAGTTAAGCCAACCAAAACAGTCTATTAAAATGTCTCCATTATACTCGTAGCACTGCTTGCTGACAAGAAAGATTCAATTCTTGTCGAATTGACTCATGGCGGTCTATGGTTTAGTTAGTGCACTCTGCCTTCCTCCTACTTTGCTTTCTGAAGAATTTTTAATACGCTACATTGAGTGATCTTCGAGACAACCTTAACAATTACTTTGCAGGCTTTACCATTACTATTGCTAAACTTGCTAAACTTAAAAAATTAAAGTACTATATGTTCAGTAATTAAAGTACTATACATAATATGTATGTGTACAGTAAGAAACTAATACCTCTTTTATAAGGTATACATGTCATTATCGTTTATTCAATTATTTAATCTTTTTATCGGTCCTTTGGTGGATATGTTACAATCTCAAATTGTAAGGATAAGATTAGAGAAGAGAGACGGGATAAGGCCATGGTCAGCCACGCTGGCCAATTGACTGCAAACTGCACACAAACTTTCAGTGAGCATATTGTGTTGTTTGAATGGAATTCCAAATATGTAGTATTTGTAACAGTATTCAAGTCTTTGTTTTGTTTAATGAGAAACTTAACATTCATGGTTAGTGTCAAGTTAATTTCAAGTTTCGAATATTAACAAAAGATCTTTGCGGAACGTTTAAGAGGTCGTTTAGCTGAAAGCGGCGACCTGTAAAACCATTTCTCCTTTGTTACAGTAATTTGGTTGGAATTTTAGAAAAACCGGAAGTAATGTTCTTTAACATTTTGTCTAGTTCCTTATGGCACTTTTACTTTAATTTTTTTTTCATGCGTTCTTATTTGAGCGGACAGTGGTCTTCATAGAGGAGTAGATTGCGAAATATATATAGTACTTGATTACAATAATATTCCGTCGTGGTGTGCGCGTGCGTTTGCTTGGCTGGCTCTGTGTGTGTGTACGTTCGTGCGTGTGTGAGTGTGAGCGTGTTGGTTGTGTGCGTGTGTATATGCGCCTGTGTATGAGCGTGGGTGTTGTGTTCTATGATTCCATACATCATGGTATCTTGCGTTGTGCTGGTGGTGTGATAAGAGGAGAAAACGTAACCCAACTTATGTTAATGACCCACATTACCTATATTTTCAGTTATTGGTTTTAACTGCATATTTTAAATATTCATAATAATATTTTTTGTATCGTGATTTATTAATGAATATCAGCCGAGTTAGCACTCGTTAATTATTTTATGTATTTAATATTATATGTATGTAGGTTATTAGCTGTCTAACCAGACCGCTGACTAACTGAGGTATGGTAACACCATACCTCATGCTCTGCCTAGCTTGAGATCAGATAGCCGCATGTAATATATGATCCTTTTATACATAAAGTAAACGTAAGATATTATTCTTCAATGATTACTTATATTATTTTATTAGTAGATCCCACATTGGAATCGAGAAAACAATTTATTTTTATTATTTGGAGCTTGATTTTTTAAATAGACTCATCACTGATCCATAAAACTAAAACGAAGCGTCTCCGAGTGTTTAAAATTTGAAGTCGTTAAGGTGTTGTTCCAATGTCGACGAGTTACGAGCATGATATAAGTATAACAGTCTTAGTTCAAAACTGCCAAGGAACCTAAATTGAAAGACCTCTGATATTGATCGCAATATAGTTCAACATCTTGTTGTGCAGAGATCTTTTATATGATGGCTTGGCTGATACTACATACGCTGCTGCAACTGATTTCGCTGAAGTTTGAAATAACCTCAGTCTCTTTATATTTTTAACAACGTCCAAAGCAGGCAATCGGGACCAATTACGGAAAACTTTTCACGAAGGTTAAACCAGAATATGTTGCCACTGCCAACCGAGGCTACTATCCAAATTTCCATTTTGTGGGGCAGTGGCAATATTAGCTTGGCAATAGCGATGTACCATTTACGAGTATATCTTTGTCTAATACTTAAGAGAAATCGCACCTCGCTTGTCGTTCTCATTCACAGTGGAACAAGTGGTTCCCTGGGGACGTTGAGCTTAACAGCCCTGAACTTATTCTTATATAGAGGGCATTAGAGGCAGTAAGGGTTGTGCGAAGGTGAAATTCTGACGTATTGGATATCTCTTTAGTTCACCTACTTATGATGTTATGCTTAGTTGTAGCGAGAAGTATTTTGGTGGTTATCAAAACATTACTGGGTGTGATGTTTCATATTATTATTAGCGAATACCTATAATTTGTGATATATCTAAGGAACATTACTGGTAATAATATTTTATCGTTCTACTTGCGAACACAGATTTCGCAGCTTTAGAATAGAAAGGACCATAGGCTACGGATTGTTCCAGGACGCAGGACTAAACGGATCGGTTCCGGATGCTGTGACCTGAATCGGTAGTCTATGACAGTTTGTTACAATCGCTATTAAGACAGTATTAACACATCGCGCTTACTTTTATGCTTTTAAAGCCATAAAAGTGTTAGACAAGCAAACAATACACGCGATTTAGCGTCTCAAAAACGTAGGAACATAGAGTTAGCGTTCATAGAAGTGCCTCCACGACGCCTCAAACCTTATAAACGTGTCGTACTGACTGTTAGTCCAACGACATCGTAAACAACTAAACTAATTTGCGTCTTCATTCTCAGAGATGTTTTTTTCCAAACATAATTTAAAATCGCGTAAGTATGACTCATCGTTTTAAAGCAACGTTAGATTGCGTAAGCCGGGGTTTCATCGGCAACGTCTATCACCTGATAGAGCCTCTATCGCTCGGGGATTCATTTTTTATATATAATAGAAGCAGTAAACGAGCCTGACACAGAGCATAAAAAGAACAGTAGTCGTTACCAGAAAGTGTATAATATATTAAACTTCGGAAACAATATGAAAATATCTGTCTAATTATTTTCAAAGCAGTGTATCATCAACGGTATATAATTATAAGTCCCAGTAAAAACGTATGCGGGAACTGTATTTATTTTACCTGCATTTCCACGAAAGGTTAGGCAGAGTAATACCTCCTACGATTAACGTATATGGTATGTTATAAATCCCACCATTGGATAGAGCGTGAGAACTATTGAAAGATTTCCCCTTAACATAATTAATAAGTTAAGTATTGCATTGTTAATAACGTGTACAGCTGTTGGTGTCCAATATGACTAATCCGCCCCCAAGAACAGTCAAATTGACTAACGTAACCCTAAACGTCATATGAAACTTTCAACACCTGTTAAGTTGTAGATATATATATATATATACATATATGTATGTACAACCACAAAACATGCATAGATTGCTTAATTTACGTCGTTTGAAAAATCTAACTGCAAGCGTTTTATTATCTGTGACGTGATGGCAATAAAGCTAGCAAAATTGTGGTTTAGGTATCTGTTAAATGAATAAAATGTATTATGTACCTACCAGCTATTTCATCTGATTGAGATGACAAGGCACTTTGTTGCGTCTTTTTTCAAAAAAGAATAGTTTAAGCTCCTCAAAGAGCGTTATGGGAATCTCTCTGCCTAGTAAGTTTCTTTTATGTTCAACGAATGATATATTGAGTGTAACTGTTATATACATACGTACATATACTAATGATGTGCACAATACGACTGCGCGTAAATACTAGATATATTGTTTAGAAACAGCGTAGTGACGTATGAAATTGAAAAACATTACGACGGTCTGTCGAAACGGCCATGCGGGCCCCGGACAACGATCTCGGGCCAAAGACTAGTTACAGTCGCAGAAGAGACAAAACTGTTAATAATATCGTAACGTTTTGGAGCCTTTTTAAAGCTTACGTTACGTTTGTTTTGTTTTATAATTGTTATATATTAGATAAATTTGAAATATATTTACAAACATACATACATAAATTCACACCAAGTCCGTTAAGGTGTGCTTAGAGACCACGGAGTGCTGAAGACTTCTATCTTTGCAGAACTGCCGCGTTTATTATTAGATATATTAATACATAATTTATTTAAAAAAACAAAAATTGCTTGTTGATATGTAGAGCTTGGAACAACGTATTTAGAATTTTACTATTTATGGAGAATATTAAATAACTTAATTTATTGGCATTACCACCTGAATGGAAATGTACATGTAGCAGTTAAGGGATTTTTGCACTAGCGTTTCTTCGGTGTACGTGTTTATTTAAAATAAGCGCTGCAAAAAATTGTCGCACAAATTTTGTTTTCTATAATTTCGTTTATTCTTTTCGTTAATAAACGTTTTTAAATTATTATTGAAAACAATTACAATTACTCTTTGAGGTCCTAGCTCATCTACGGAGTCCTAGCCTATTACAAGATAATGTGTTCTATAGCTTTTATAAATTCGTAGCTTGTTAAGAGCGTAGCTGACTATACAATGTTATAGACGCAATTCGGTATCTTTGGCGATATGTTGCCATATATAATACCACGTCATAGCTAAACAACATCGCGGGTGTACGATAACGCGACGTGTTCGTTAATTATCGTGCCGTCAGTGGTACGCCTGCATTTACTGAACGTCTACGTTGAGAAACGCTAGTGTGAAAGGGCTCTACATTAAAACGTTTTTGCAAAATTCGACGTCATTTATATATTCACTTCATATAAATATCCAACTGCTTTGAAGGCTCTCTTAGTTTTATAGTCGCTACACTTCATAGATCATTCCATATATCATCTACATTAAAAATCAAAATTGCATATTACTGATTCACACCCCTAATGTCCAAGTTAAACTGTTTCGTGTTTCAGTGATTTAAATGATTCGATTTTAGAATATTAGGGGTGCGTTTGCTGTCTGTTTTCATCTTGTCAAAACAATTTTCACTGCCTGATAAGGTTACGTTATATTTATAGAGTTGAGTTAATAAATTATTCTATCCCTTTAGAATATCATAATTACACTAAATGTAAGTATGGTTAAAATCTATTTATTTTACTTAATTCTTCTATTGAAGTAGGTGGATACCACACACTCTTACCTTTACAAAAGGTTGACTGGTAGATAACGCCAATAGGCAGTATTTCCGCTGATAGTACATTACAGTAAACAAAAAAGGTAGATGTGTACAAAATTTGCGTTCCTACGGTACGGTTTTAATTTAAATAAGTCATCTGTTGACGATTAACTTCGCAATCATGTATAGCGATTGTTTTCTACGTTGTATAATTAAAATGAACACGTTGCGAGGCCACCGGAGCCGCGCGGGCCCCCGACAAGGATTCTACCGCACAAGAGTATGACGCAGAAATGTAGAGTAAGAAGCGTACTTGTGTAGCTGTGTGGTACTGTAATAATTTATGTGCTTAACAAAATTATAATTACAACATTGTTATTCATGTATTTAAATAATTAATAATAATATTATAATACTTTTTCATAATAAAAATGTAAAGACAAACAAACTGAGACATTGAATGGAGGTGCTATGAGCTTTGACGATCTCAATTTTTTTATTTTATTACACGATAGTCCAACATTTAAACCCGATTTTGTATGTTGAAAAGAATGGACGGTCTATTCTATATATTTATTTCGATGTTAAAACGTAGACACGTTTATTTAATGTCTTAAATATTGATATAGTCTATACGGCATCATTACTAAGGATAAATACGTAGTTAGGTATAGTGAGCCCTGTGTGTGTACGAAAATGGTCATACATAAACCGACCGATAATTTCGTGTGGTATATAATTAAAATAAACACGTTACGACATATCGTTTCCACTCGGAACCACCAGGCGAGCCCCGGACAACGATCCTACGCGTCAAAGATTATTTATAGTAACAGTGCTGTGAAATCAATTAATAATTATAAAATTGATGATATTTAAAAGTATATCTTTTTTAAGATCTTAATATTACGTTTGATAGACGAGTATGTTCAGAGAATTAAAAAGTAGAAAGGGTAAAAAATGTATGTCAGGATTGTAGCTGGTCGAAACTCTTAGTTTCTATCTACCTCTATGAAAAACGGGGGTGGTTTTTTTTCTATCATAGGGTTAAAATAAAAAGTTAAGTGTGGATTAGTTGTTTTTCCAAGTGCGTTGAATTGAAACTTCAAGCGTTACGTTCTTATTTTATTACATATAAAACGTATTAATATGTTACAAAAACGAATTAAGAGAGCGAGTAAGAAATTTGGGAATGACTCATAATGATTATATGTGTGTATATAGTACGTACATATATAAGTAACTTCATACTCTAGTTACCAAGTTAGTAACCAGTGTTTCATTCTCACAATGCTTAGGTACGTACTCAGGTACTTAGAGGTACTTACTCAACATGATGCCGCGAGTTGGCCGCAAATATTTTTTACTTCACTAATAATTTTATCAGCGTTTTCTAATGTTAGAATAAATTATACTGGGCTATTTAGATAAGGCTTCCATTCCATTATGTGTATGATAATCATTGAATAACACAAGTAATTCACATGACTATGAATTCCTTGTGAATTGTGAATTAAACTAATAATCAATACAAAAATATACATTTGTATATGTGATGTGATTTTG